>BEXV01001051.1:19317-68858 GCA_003118195.1 Hemicentrotus pulcherrimus | reverse complement strand
AGAAGAAGCAGTTATTTTGCTTACCACAGGTTATAGCAGACGTCAACTTCGCGATAACGCCCTTCTGCTTTGATCAAAATTTACGCTCGCACCCAATATGCAAAGGGCGTAGAGGCCTTACGCCCTTCTGCTTCGCGCGATATCTGACAGCTTGCGCTAACGCCCTTTTACTTTTGTCGATTACGTAATCATTTACTTCGTTTTATGCTATCTCGATCACATCATTTGAAAGAGCTTTGAAAACTCTATTAAATGACATGAAAAGTCAAAAATCGATTTTTGACCCGAAATTCGAGCTAACGCCCTTCTGCCACCCGTGCGACGATATATGTAGTGGTAATATACTATTACTAGTTAAAGATAAACTTGAGTTCTGGTAAAAAAAAAGAAAAAGAATTCCCACAGAATCAAACGAAACTTACACTGATATGTTCAAGATTACAAATAAATGACATGTGCCAAACAATTCGTCGCTGTTTTCACGAAGTGACAGTAGTGAAAAAAAAAATTGCATTCACTTTGCATTACGAATTTCCTCATTACCGTCACTTCGTGAAAACAAGGACGAATTTTGGAAGAAAATGTATACTGGCTGAGAAATGAGCATAGAAAGACAAGGAAATCAAGGTAGTACTAGCCCCGACACCATGCGTGTTGTCCCGTATATAACTTTCTGTATACTGTGCTTGTTACTTTACCAAGACTCGGTCAAATTTATTATGATTTTGATGACTCCAGAACCTTGCAGTGCATACCAATACTTAAATGCTACATGATCAACTGTTTCTGATCCTTTCCACACCTTTTCTTTCACAATGCAATCGTATTACCACTACTAAAGTTTATCTTTAATTGTATATGAGTCTATTTTTTGTACACATCTGCAAATTTCTGATCCAGTGGCAGAAACAGCTACTTGTAATGTCCATAAAGATGTATTTATTTAATGGGGTCATAGTGAATATACCTTTTAGTTCCCTATTGTTATCTCTTCCAAACAGAAACTTATATGTTTGCATTTAATTTGAATGGTTTTATAAATTGTTTTTACACCCAAACAACTACTAAATGACCAGCAGGTGGATCTATTATGAGAGTTTCATTATTTCCCATGTTAGAGAATATGTAGACGAAACCCTGACACTTTACCTAAAAGGAGGATCTTTTGTCTTTATGTTAGTATGAGCAGTCGCATATTTGAATATCTTATGTAAGCTTCATCACCATCTATCAACATTTTAGAGTGATGATACAATACAATACTTAAAATCTTATACTGCATTTTTTGTTATATTTGTTTAGATAGTTTTGTTGTTTGTACTACATGTAGTATATATTTGTAGCATAAAGTTCAAGTGCCTTGGGGCAGCATGGCTAAAACCAGGGTAAAACAGGGTACCAACAAAATCATATTGAGATAAAGCAAATCTAATTGACACCCCTCATTTCTATCATTGTTAATATGTAGAAATGAAATACCCAAATTAGTATATACTCCTCTGGGTGCTCTATATATTGTTTTGTAAGAGAGGAAATGGAATTGAGGTGTGATTTGTGGCCATAACATTTTCTTTGAGAATTTCAGGAGCTTAGCATATCTTGTCTCCAAAATGATATTTAAAGTAATCTTTCCATTGCAACTATATGCCTCCATTAAATAGCTATGTGTGCCAATGATTGAGGGTATCTTATAACCTATCAATGATCAGATTACTGCAGAGCAAAATCTCTCTCTCTCTCTCCCATTTCTCTCTCCCTCCCTTTCTCTCTCCCTCTCTCTCTCTCTGTCTTTCCCTTTCTCTCCTCCTTTCTCTCTCTCTTTCTCCCTCTCTCTCTCTCTCCCTCTCTCTCTCTGTCCCTCCCCCCTCTCTCTCTCTCTCTCCCCCCCCTCTCTCTCTCTCTATCTATCTCTATTTCTCTCTCGATTGAGGCTATCTTTGCCCTCGGTCTATATCAGATTACATATAAACTCGGCCAGGGGTCACTGAACGCTCTAGATATTTCAATTCTAGCTTGAAGTGAATTGATTGAAGTGAATTGATGATGACCTATAGAGATTTGTGTAATCTGTGTTTCCCCATGTCAAGCATGTCTTCAAGAAAATGTATCTTCAGCTGCCTGTGCATGCGTGCATTGCATCTGTCTACTCTGACGTTTGTATTTAGATAGTTATCATAGGCAATGTAGATACGAGCCATTTTTGTGCTAGCATACCAGGTCAGTGAGCAAAGTCAGTGATACTATTGAAACAACTGTATTCAACTTCAAAGATATTTTAAAAAGAAGTGAATTGATGCATTACTGAATACTGGACTTTTTGTGACCACAAATATCAAAGTCAAGATTGACTCAGTCATACTTATCAGCATCATGTATTTATGATTTGCAGTTTATTTTTGAGTAGAATTAATCAAAGAGTTTCATACAGGAAGCTGCTGGTCTTTCATTGTCAGTAATTATGATGATGATTATGATGATTATTATGATTTAAATGATGAAGATAATCTTTAAGACTCTATTACCAGCAAACCTAAATGAGCTCAAGTATATAGCTCGAAACTTCAATTAAAGGTTAATAACTTAACTTGATCTGTGCAGAAAGTTTTACCAAGGAGAAATATATTCTTAAAGACCATTGGTTTGCAATACACATATAAGCTACCAATTGGAAGATTAGAACAATACATGGATCTGGTAAAACGTATGAAAACTTAAGCAACAGAAAATATCTGAGAGGTTTTTGTGTGATATTTCTGCTCAGCTGTGAAGATATCTATGAGCATGAAATTGAAGCATTTCCGAATAGTGCGGGATTGCTTGTCAATGTTTTATGTAAAGGTCATACACTGTATCAAAACATCTTCAATCTGTTTTTCCCATGATTACAGAATCATGTCATAATTGTATGACGTACTAGGATTGATTTTAAAACTAATATATAATTATTATGCTTTGGATTAAAGATGATGACAGTGTTATAATGAGCACTCTAGTCTCTTGGGCGAACTCAAGTTTTATTATTCCTGGGTTGGGTACGTCTCATTATTTTGTAACAAGAACCCACACAATAATAAAATGAGGATATAGGAGCTAGTGTCTACATTTAGAAATATGCTAACCTTTTTCTGAGTAATGAGAAAGTTTAGAAGGGATCTCTGCATGAAAAGACACCGAATACAGGAATATGAGTTGTCCTACGATATAAATTTAACATATCATGATTCCACACAATGGCTTAGAAGGAACCAGCAGTTCGTTAACCTGTGAGCACCTCCAGATTAAGTACACTGTACAGTTGTCAAAATATCTTAGAGTAATTCATAGCATTACATGTGGATTGTGTAGCTTTAACTCAAACTTGATTGAAAACATGAATTTCGCTGGTAGGCTCTACAGAGACATATATGTGAATCTGAATGTTGACATTGATTGAGGTATACAGCATGCATGTATTTAGAGGATGTTATTAGAAACGGATGATATTTGAGGCAGTTTGGTGCAATACAGGATCATCATCTAACTTGCATGCCTTTTGTCATGAGCTTGGGTTTGATTCCCATGCTGAGAAGTCAAAAAAATGCAAAAATAATTGTTATTGTGTTGTATGTATATACATACAACACAACACAATACTTCCCCTGTGTTCAGGCTCGGTACCGTACTCCGGGGGAACACTCTGTTACTCTGGTAGAGTGTTAAGAGGATCAGGCCCCATGTGCAGGAGAGTTACACCCTATGCTAATACACTACACTTTTCCCAAGGAGTTGGGTGTTAACCCAGTGTTATAGTGTATCTGCATTCACAACTGGTAATCTTTCTACAGATCGTTGTGATAGTCTGCATAGCCCTTTGAATATTAACAGAAGAAGAATAAGAAAATCCAGCAATGGTTGGCATAATCAAAAAAGATTATACACATTTAGCACAAGAGTGATTTGACATTATACACTGGAAATGTTTCCTTTAGACTTTGTTTTAGAAGATTTAGGGCTTGGGTTAGGGTAAGGTTTGTTGTTAGGGCCGGCTGTACGGTAGGTGGTCGAAATTTGAGATTCAATTTATGTTGAGATTTGATTAATTTATGATTAGGGGTGGAGAATGTGTCTAATAATTAACAAAGATCGAGCCAAATAAATCTTACAGTTTGCCTAAATTCTTGCTGGGTGGTAGTCTTATAATGTCAAGAAAGGCTCATATCTTGTCTGTGATTCAACTGTGCAATCCTAAAATAATCTAATTTTGATTGAAGGGGCGTGCCGGCCGCTACAGATGGCTTTGCTATGGCCCAGCGATGCTGACATTGAAAACTGATGAAGAACACAGGGAGACCTCGTGAAATAACAGGAAATGGCTTGTCAAATAATCTTACAGTTTCATGTAAGCCTTGGGTAGATGGTAAAGCCAGGAGAAAATGAACATATTGGCTATTCAGAGACAAATCGGCATTAACTCTGTGTTGAAGAGCTTACTTTGAATCATTGGGTGATCATATTAAAGAACCCTTTGTGAAAACATTTCCCTTTATTCACGAAATGTCAGCCGTAACTTTTCTGAAGTAAACCCCTCTTATCTACAAATGGTCTGGTCTAATTTATCTGACACTTTGTGAAAACCCTGCGGCAAATCTATGAAGGGTCGCATCCTAATTAAAGGTGCATTTTCACCTGATGTTCCACTTTCTTCTCACAAAAGGTTGTGTAATGCGACCACCCAACCGGATGCAATGACCCAATGATTCAAAGTAAGCAGTGTAAAAGTATGTGACTTCAGTTTCAGTTTCAGTTTATTGTTTCATATTTCACATACTGTAAATATTTTGCAATGATTACACATATGTGTTTCTATTAACAGTGACAAAAACAGAAGGTGAGCACCTGATTTAAATTTGTTTGATAGCATCAAATTAAAAGTCTGAACTAGAAAGAAGAGTGAAACATGGAGGGGCCTATGGAAAAGGCTATATGCTTGTGAGTTATAGGCACCAAAGAATATTTAATTTTATTATAGTCTTAGAAGATATAGGGAACAAGCAATTAATGTCAATCACAGTAAAATAATTTGTATTCTAAAAGGGGAAAGGTTAGAGTCACTTTCAATGTGATAATGTAACAAATTTAACTGCCTTCTGGCTTCAAACATATGACAACTTTTGCCATCATCTGAAATCTTGTGAGTTAAAATAGTTCACTCCATGGGTCCAATGTCAGATAATCTGTCAAACTCTGTTGACTTGTTACTTTATCCTAATAATAATATTTACATACCTTTAAATGAGTGCAGGAAATATTCTACAAAAATGAAGATTTATAGACAAACAGAAGAGGGATAAACAGAAACAAGAGAAATACAGAAAGAATAAATGAAAATGTTAAGTTAGATTATGAAAGAGCAGATATGGTTGATGTATGCATGAAATGTAAGCAGAGATAGACATCTGCTTTCATATGAAGATAGTAACATAACAGATCCCAAAATGTGAGTCATCAAAGCATCCCTACATGCCTCAGATTAGTGAAATGAAGAAGAACTTATATTACCAGTTCCAATCCCTTTATCATAACATTAATCTGCTTTATTATTCACTTCCTGATAACAAGATAGGGTATCTTTCATCTATTCATCAAATTATCAAATATTTTATCATCATGAAACTCTAAAAATATCCTTATTCCATAAAGATGTGATTGCATGACTATAATATTTACAATATTCAATTTAAACAACTGAATATTTAAACGTTATTAGATACAATACAATTACTGGAATGATAGATGAGATGTTGGTATGATACCAAATATACACTTGTACCATTTACAAAGTTAATGCAATTATTCAAATTATAGCTGAGTGCCTATAATCACAACTGTTTACTGAATATTTTAGAAAGGAGTAGTTAAATCAGTTGAAGAACAAAATGTATTATCCAAGATATTCTTTTCATTGGTGAGCAAATATATTTATTCCTGTCAGTTGGATAGAAAGATGATGATGACATACTCAAAATGAGTGTCATCAAAAAGCTTTTTTAGCCCCTTGAGCCCTATCCAGATATGATGCATTGAACAAACACAAAGTTCCTCAAAGAAACTACCAAAAAAGGAAATGACATGGGCAAAAACCTGGCAATTAAAAGCACTATTTTTTGTTTTTCATTATTTTATTCTATTTTGGGGGAAGGCCAAAAATAGCTGTCGGCCTATCCATTTCCATTGAAAGTGTCTTTTAAGATATTTTAAGGGGGCTCTACTATTTGCATCTAATCACATCGTTGATGCTGGTTTTCTAAGCGGATTACTGCATCCTTTCTGAACTGGGCTTTATAAATGCAGTTGTGCAGGTGGTTGGTCGTATATATTTGTCTCACTCGATATGGCTAACCAAGTGTCGCTGTGATTAATAACCTAGCGCATGAATCGTCAAGAGTGGAAGTCATACGACAAGTGAAGGATACCTCTAGAATCCGGCCCTTTCCCTATCCCTACTAAATCTCTCTCCAGATCGGATGGTGTATGAATGCATGTGTGTGAGAGTGAGTGCTTCTATCAGCCTGTGTGTATGTGTGTGTACACAGTGAATACAGGTGAAAAGTACAAGTTAAATACCACTCTAGGATATGATTAATCAATTTTTTGTAGCAAATTCCTGGTAAGATATTTAGTATCAAAATGCATGGACTCATAGGAAAATATGATTATGCATTTTTTCATGATGAGTTTGCAGGGAAAACCTTTGAAACCTTAATTCACTTTAATTCACTTTAGGTAAAATTCCAATTGGCTATAACTGTGGAAGAGTTTATCTTTCGGTACAGCTCTTTAATTGCCCTGATCAAGACTAGACTGGTTCTGTCTAGCTGTGGTACCTAATCACAATCACATACGTCAATTTATAAGCTATTTTGTGTGTAAAGTGTTTTTACCATGTTCCAAATCTTATCCTCCAATGCTTTGTATACCCAAACAGTTATTATCATTATAATTGGTAGATAACAGTAACCTTCAGTATTCAGGGATAAACAAGTAACACCTTTCTGACCTGCATGCAGATGTCATCTAAAAGTGTTGAATTGATGAAGAGTAGGAACTTCTCACATATCTCCAGTAGATCTGTTTTAGCACTATCAAGTTTTTAATATTTTTAGTCTTCAAGTATCTCCTTTACAATGATGTCATGTTAGCTTTCTGGGACCCCCCCCCTCCCCCCATAGTCAATTTTCTTTTCCTGTAGTTTTCTATAAACTATCAGAGTGTATAAGAACTATCTAATCTAGAACATATTGTATTGTATTTAATCAAAGTCAAACCAGTGCCTATCTCTTTCTGTGAGTTGGTAATTTAGATATTGAAGTAGGCTGATTAATTAAGGCAGTTGATGAAACATGTTCAATGGATAGATGGAAGGAAACACTTTGTCTTGGCTTTGATAGTTATTGTGAGTGCCAAAAGTAATCAGCATCATGCAGATAAGCATGGGCGTACACATTCCTTGGCATTTATAATCAAGGGGGCTGACAATATCATACAGTAGCAAACAAGGCAGAAGTGGCCTTTAGAAACAGACGGCTCATTCAGTTTAATGCTGATACTCTTTACCATTAAGATATTGCTATTTCAATGCATAATACAAATAAAGTATAGTTATATACGTTTGAGCTTCTACATATAGACAGCTGAAGATGTGAATCTAGATTGTTCAATATTCAGTTATATTGATAGAAAACTAAATTGTTATGCATCATATAGGCCTATAGCCAGTGATTGCATAACAAATTACAAAAATCATTCACTTAGTATCCACTCGGTGGGTCCTTGTTCCTCCTTAGAATTGAACATAAAGCCACTTGCAATTCACTTAGTGGTTTCTTACTCTTGCTTTTGATTGAAATTCACATCCACTTCAAATTCACTGAGCAATCTCTTATTCCTAGAGTAAATTGAAAATCATGCAGAACCACTTCAGGTTCAGTTAGGGGGTTCTCATTCTCACTTTTTATTGAACATCATAACAATTTCAATCCGCTTAATGGTTCTTTAGTACAACTTATGTATATATATCACAGCCCCTTCTAATTCACTTAAAGGGGCCTACTTAAGATTGACCATCAGAGCCAGTTTAAGTTCTCTTTGTAGGTCATTCAATTCCTGCTTTGAACTCTACACTTGAGTAGCCGAGTGACAAGAAGACTGATGGCGTATGATAATGATTGGTTCACAGGGACACAAATTGTCATGGCAACCGCACACAGAACACGGTGTAATAATTCACCTCTTGCCTGGGTCCTGATGACTGCTAGCCAGCCAGCCAGCCAGCCAGCCAGCCGTAGTGCTGTGTTTGCTCAGACTTGGGCTGATGTTTGCCAATGATCTACTTTAGCTGGGAACATGCGCTCCATCCCAAACTCCTGTTTAAAAGCATTTTGTAGTATGTAGACTCACAGGGAATTAGAGTTCACATGCAATTACAATACCATATTTTAATTTGGTGAGGCAGTTTGTGCACTAGATGTGGAATTGCAAAGACAGTAAGCTTTTATATAGAGAAATGTCATCCAGCTTTTTAAATTAATGATTAGAATTTGGAACCTCCACATTAAGAGATACCGAAAGGTTTTAGTGTTGCACATGTAGATATCAATACGTCCAGACCCAGGAATTACCTGCATGTGATAACTCCGGCTTGCTTTTTCAACTTAGGTCCAAAGCCTGATTTTGTAAGGTTGATCACATTTTGGGACAATCCACTTTGTCGAAATTTGTAGTTACCCAAATTATCACAGTTTTTGTATCAATTTAAAGAGACTTGTTGATATTGATCAGATCAGAGAAAATGGTGCTATTAGGTATTGACTTCAATGCTAGATGTAACAGACCATAATTAATGATAAAAATTAGGAAGTACTGATCTGATTGATTCCTAAATTGTCCCAACTATATTGTTATAATTAACTTAAATTTAGGTGAAAAATTTGTTAGGATAATTTACTGTTAAGGGAGTTAAACATTGATGCCTTTAAAGAAAACCGTAAATATCTGTGTGGTTTGAGAATTTTTTGTGGATCTTTTTGCATGTTAGTGGGTAAACACATTAAAGGGAATATAATAAGTAATATTTCAGTTTTTGTCATCAACCTTCAACGGTTCACTTTAAAGCCAAATATTTATTTTTCTAGTCTTACAAAGTTATTTTTGAAAAATACAATTTACCTGCCCGTTATCATGTCCAAAGATTTTTATCCCCAAAACATACCAGCTAGTAAGCCAACCATAGCATGGAGCAGGTGATGAATGAAACAGTGACCAATCAGAATACAAGCTGGTGCGGCTATTCTCATATCCCATTATTTCATTTGAATATCATTTATAATTCAAATTAAAAAAAACTAAAGTCTGGGCTAAAAAGAAAATAATCACCTGTATCATAGAGGGAAATAGAATGAGAGAGGAAAGAAAATATAGATAATATGAAGTAGTTACCAGAATAACAAGACTTCAATGATGAGGTTGTTTGAGCCTATTCTTCTTATTATTTAGAAATTGACCATGATGGCACACATCTCATACTTATCTTGTATTTTGTTGTAGGTGCCCAGGTACATTATCTCACTACATGAGCTGCTAGCACACACACCTCACGATCATGTGGAGAGGAAGAGCTTGGAGTATGCCAAACTTAAACTCGAAGAGTTATCCAGGGTAAGAACACACTACTAAACCAAAATTTGTTATTGTGGAAACCATTTTGTTTGATGAATGAATGTTCAAATTAGAAGAATATAATTTTTGTTCTGTCCCTTAATGTGCCATATCAAATAAAAAGACTAAATTTGGTACAGATCATTTAAAAATATAGATTTGGGGGTCTTTTGTAGGAATAGGTGTTATTAGTAGCAAAGGGGACATCATTGTAGAATCATCAGACTTATGCCATTTCTATCCTCCTGTTTGGTTACCTAGGTAATGCATGATGAGGTATCTGAGACAGAAAGCATCCGACGGAACCTGTCGATTGAGAGGATGATAGTAGAAGGATGTGATCTTCTTCTTGATGTGCAGCAGATGTTTGTCAGACAAGGTGAGACAGGATTTCAAAAGGATTGCAATACTAAACTTGTTATGATCCCTCTTCTACATACATATATGTATATGTTTATATGTTTAAATTTCTTTAATCAGAAACGATGAAGACAAAATTAATAATTGTTTTTATCTATCACTCTTTGAGATATTTGAAAAACTTATTTAAATGCTGATGTTTTTGGTATCTTATCCTTTCCCCAACTTCCTATTTCATTTGATGAGTGCCATAACGTAATTTACTCACAACGCAGATGATTTACATGTTTGTGCTTTTAAGTTATTACAACCCCTTTTAGTCATTTGACATTCCCTTTCATATCAGTCAGCTATAAAAAACAAGTTTCTTTCAGGGGTCATGGTTACTTTCAACATAATATGAGTTTATCGATTTATACTGCTGAGTCTGAAGGCCATTGTCTTTTTTTAACCCAGAGCTAACACTTCAACACTCAGCAGACAGTATATGTGCCAAATAAATATTTTTATTCTTTCTGTTGATAGAGCTACAGTGATAATCATGAAAGGAAATTAGATTGTGAATAAAGTCATCAGCATTGATAAACGCAACTCTTAAGGTAATGGGATTGATGACTGTTTTGTATGCATGCAGGTAACTTAATCCAGGTAACCCATGAGAGATCCAGACAGAGTAGAAGCAGATTGGGTTCCCTAGGAGGCAAGGTGGAGAGTCGGAAAGAGGGTGTCAGGCAGTGTTTCCTCTTCACTAAACATCTACTCATTACCTCTAGGACATCAGGTGGAAAGCTACATCTGGCCAAGGTGGGTACAGACACGTTACTCTGGGGTAAACCACAAACCAGTTATAACCCCTTTACATGGTTTGTCCATCTATACTGCCTCAAAATGGTCTTTTTAAAAACAAAATGTGACTGTATTTGGTTTGGTATTTGGCCAATACAAACACAAGTATTCACTCACATGAAAATAAGAATGATTTGTTAAAAATTAGTTTATAAATCTGTTTTATTCATTGTGTATTTGCCTTAGTTATGAATATTTAAAAAGATTGAAAGATATGAAATTGAAAGATTTGAAAGACAACAGTGGAACTAACTGTTGAAAAGTATTACTATACTTTTTAATGAAAGTTAATTCTTTTTTTATTTTATTTTGATGTTAAGGTTGGAGGCAAGATTCCCTTGATTGATTCAACTATTGTAGAAGACTTTGATCCCTTTGATGACGATGGTGAGTATGGATGAAACTCCATATGAAATACTATTTTTTGAGGAGTAAAAATATTCAAATATGTATGTTAACATTAAATGAATGTCAGTTATGAAATTATTTGATGCACAAAGATGTAACAAATAAACTTCATTCAACATGCATTAATCTATGTATATGCTATTGGCTAGAGGAGAAGTGCACAGTGTGGTCATATTTAATTCCTATTTTTTCAGTCCAGTTTGAATCCTAATGCAGATTCATAGAATTACTGTTTTGTCCATTAAATAATCATTTTATCACACAATTTCACATTTGTACATGAACATATACAGTCGAACCTGCTTTAGTGACCACCTGTCTACAAAGACCACCTGTCTACAAAGGCCACATTTGTTGTTTCCCTTGAAAATAGTTTCTCATTGAATCATGTACTAAAGGAACCTGTCTATAAAGACCACCTGTCTACAAAGGCCACTTTTTGTGTTTCCCTTGGGTGGTCGCTACAGACAGGTTTGACTGTATAACATATGAGTAAGATGGCTTTGATGTGACTTTGTTGTTATCCTGCAGGTGTACCATCACCCTCTAATCAAAGTAGTGATCATGATAACCTAGATTTCAAGCTAATAGTTGACTCTAAGAGCGGACCACCCCTCGTCATCACATTGGTAGCATCTACACCGCAGGAGAAAGCTGCATGGACTAGTGATATCAGTCAGGTGATAACACTCAAACTTAAGTTTCTTTGACATATGTTGTATCACTCTCTATCACTTAGGGATTTTTTCCTTCTTCTCTGTATGAACTCTTAATTTCAGTATGGATTGCAACCCTGGACTGTAACATTATTTGGCAAGTATTATGTAGCTGTACATAAAGGCTTTTTTTCTCTTCTTGTCCTCTTACCAAGGTGTTTATTTCACATTTTTCACATATATATTTACATCAATCTACATTTTAACATAATAAAAAAACACAGAAGTGATTAAATATGTAGACACTATGTGTAACAAATTTCACCTCAGTCCACTGTTTGTTTCATTATCCAGCTAAAGCTGGTAGAGATTGTGATTTATAATTCAGACCTTTTTTGTTTACTTTGATACAGTGCATTGACAACTTACATTACAATGGTCTGCTAGACAGCTCACTAGAGGATAGTGGATCTTCTGTTCATCTCCCTCAGTGTATTAAGTAAGTAATCACAAAGCAAAAATTATGTAACATTATTCTAAATTACATTTACCTTACTATTAATCTCTAGATCTGTTCTAAATTCACACATTTTTATTTGGACAAATGACTGTCATAGAGACAAACTAATTATCTGTACTCAATTTAGTATATATTTATCAGAATACAGAGAAAATTAAAGGGGCTTGAGGGTACCAAACTCCTGTTAAGATCAAGATTAAAATCTAGATTGTGAAATATTATGTATACAGAAGCTCTCATTTGTTTAGATACATGTACATGTATTAATCTGGGTCTCATGTATTCTGTCCATTCTAATCCTTGAGAATATTTTTCTAAATGATTTATCAACAAGTAGAACTTTATAACAATATCTGATAATTTGTTAAGTTTAAAGCATTATCCAGATGGTGACATTATATGTACATTTCTATTATCCCCTTTCTTTGTCTTTGTTAGGAAAAATAAATTCTTTGAAAGAAGAATTTGAGTAAAGATTAATTTGTAATAAATGCTGATTATGATTTCAGAATGATGTATTTACAATATCTTAATGGTTTGAATTATTTTTGGCCTTTTTTCTGCTACCTGACATGGCAGTATGTGGAAAGTATGTTCAAGCATGGTTAGCTGTTTATGCGCTACACCATATAGGTATTCCAACTCCCAGCTAAATCATACTATTCTTTATATGGTGTATATGTAGGGGATGTAGATCTTTCGGTTGTAGATAAAGGCTTCTTTCCACTAAAGGCTTTGGTTTTAGGTGTTTGGTGGTTCTTTCATTTATTCAAGCTTCTAAGGGAATATTTTAAAGTAAAGAAATAAGTTGGCCTATATATTAACAGGGAAGATGAAAAGAATTAGTTCAGAACATAAGAACTATATCATATATCAAATATCATATAATGCTAAGCTCTATGGTCAATACTACTAATCTTTATAAAATGTATCAAGAGCTTATTTCTTTGGATGGTCAAGAAATGCTTATTTTCCTTTGTGTTCTAGTTAAAGATATAATAGTGATCATTTGATTTCAAGAAATGAATTAATACTGCCTATACATATTTCAAATAATAGTAATGCAAGAAGAACATTCAGAATGATTGTGATTTTAATTGATATTCACATCATTCACTAATTTTTGAGAGAGAGATAATAATAGTTAACATTATAGTACTTGTTTATTAAAGTTTCAGTTGATTATGATCACACTTTAAAGGAATAAAATACAAGATTATATTTAATTGAAATTCCCATGTACTATTTATTATAGAAAGTAAACTAAATTGCATGCATGCTGTAGTATTCTTTGTAGAATTACAGGACATTCTTTCTAGTTTGGGGTGATTAGTAAATAGGCTGTATTTATTACTTTGGGCTTTTTTGAGGGATATTATCTGTATAAGAAGCATATATAGGGAGCCATTGCATGTAATATATATACATATAATACATGTGTACCGGTATAGTATTTAAAAAAAATGTGTACAGGTTTATTTGTATACTGGCATGATTAAACTGACATATATCTTTTATATCTTTTATGAAGAAAATTAGTGAAATAGATTTATATACAATGAAATATAATAGTCACTAACCAGTAGAGTATAATGAGAGGAAAGGAATTTATTTTGTGACCTCTGATTAGGTTTTTTAATCATGTCAGTAAAAGTAGAATTTTTTTATTTTTTATTATATGTGCATTTTATATTCACTACCTCTGTATAATATTTAGCATTTTGATGTTAACATTTAAGCCCCACTGCACTACTCATAGCTACTTCCACCCTCTATATAGCAAACAATGCCTAATTGGTGACCATAGGTCCCCATGATCCCCTTTTTCTTATGTTAATTGAGAGCTGATTTGATGTGATAACCACCTGTCAGTGACCATGCAGAGAGGTCTAATCCCTCCTGGCCAAACTAGTGCAGTGGGGCTTTAACATGTGAGTGTCACCGCAAAACCTGCATGGAGTGACTTATATCAATCAATATTTAGAAAGATATAAAAATTAAAGGATTCTCTATCTAATAAAGCAAAATGCGATCTTCCCCAATCACTTTACACATTTCAAGTTTACATGGAAAAACATCTAGTAAAACGTGTCTTATGGATATAAGCTGTTGATTTCAATGATTAAAGAATACCTGCATTTTAAAATAATGATTCTTAAAGCCTATATTTGGAGATATAGAGGAGAGGAAGAGTTTCTCCTTGCATAATTAATTACAAATACAAGAAGGTTTTTTGATTGGAAATAGTTGAGAATGACATGAAAGATCAGTTAAAATATTTCATAAGTATAACATTAATTTTAAAATATGATGCAGCCTTTTTAATTGTCTAGCAGCATGCAAGCATAGGTAATAATTATTGTAAAAATTATTGAAAAGTACATGAATATACTTATTTAGAGGAAAGTATATGACCATATGCCGGCATTCTTTAATGACCACCGTGTCTGTTTAATAACTAATGGGTCTTATCTTCTATTGATAGATCGGACACTCGTCTCTTCAAGGATGACCATGACATCCGATTCAGTAAGATTCTCAACTCCTGCAAGGTACCTCAGATCCGTTATGCCAGCCTAGAGAGACTTCTGGAGCGGTTGACGGACCTTCGCTTCCTCAGTATAGACTTCCTCAATACCTTCTTGCTAACATTCAGGGTATTCACAGACTGGGAGACCATAGTCTCTACACTGGAGAGGGTCTACAGGAATCCAGATACAGTAGAGGGTCAGTTGAAGTAAGTCAACATCATCAGAGGGAATCTTATTTGTTTAAACTTTGAAATTCTTTCAGGACATTATCAAAATATAAGATAGAATTAACCATCATCGAGTTAAGCTCTTCCATTAGAGGTTTATTTCATATAATGTGCATAAATATTGTACTTGATTTTTTTGTTTACATTCTTTCCTCTCCATCTCCCATTTTTAATTTAGTGTACACCCACATCCTCCTCCCTCTCCTAGTCACCATGGAGGTGACCCACATCACTCCCATGGTAGTCAGTATGAGAACAGCCCTCCTCCAGCTAGCCCTTCTAGAGGATTCATCTATCGTCGACCCAGTGCCAGCAACCACCCTGGAGCAGGAGCTAACATCAAGGTGACGATGACCAAACCATATCATGATCAGGAGATGGAGACTGATGGAGGAAGTAGTGGTGGTGGTGGAGGGAGAGTCTTTGAGGCTAATACAACTCTCAGGGCACATCCATTCAGGAGAAGCTTTAAGAAAGGTATCTCATTGTGTAACACCCTCTTATAGAAGTGTATAGGCTTCAACTGTATATGTACACATGTAGATGAACTGATCACTTAGAAATTGCATTCATATGCATTCCTTTACGAAATCAATTTCCTTTCTCATGCCCTACAGAAATTAAGACAATTTTTACATCTGTATTTGTTTGACCAATTCTTGAGGCAGATGGTCATTGTGAAATCCAAGACCAACTTGACATCTACTGCTGATAACGGTGTTTAGAAGACATTTAAAGGGAAAGGGAAAAAAAGGTGCCATGGTCTAGTGGTTAAGCCTCCGGACTGTCAATCACAAGGTCTGCTGTTTGAGACCCTCCGAGGCAGATGTTCATTGTGAAATTCAAGACCAACTCAACATCTACTGCTGATAACACTGTTTAGAAGACATTTAAAGAGAAACATCCCTTTACTGAATTTTGCTGGAGTAGAGGCATGAGATCTAAAATAGCATATTAACAAAGTTTGAGAAAAAGCAGACAAAGAGAAGAAAATCATGAAGTTTCAATTTCAAATCAGATGTGATATCACAATCTCCGGTATCGTAATGCAGTTTTTATGAGACGTTTTATTAAGAATAAACCCTTTTTCTTTTGTAAACGAATGATACAACAGATATATTGCTTTTGATGCAGTATTGGTAACACTTCTTTTTGCCCTCCCATAGAATAAAATACATCATACATACAAGAGTGTTTAGATTTACTGATTGAAGATTGAATACTTCTCTGAAGTAGTCATCTTTTAAATTGAATGAGTTACTTTTTATGTGAACAAAAATCTTTTCAATTCTTCCCTTTTTCTCTCAGCGGCTGATGACACCCAAAGCAAGACGGATAGTTCCGTGGTAATGAGCATCGCAGATCCTCATGTCTCACCTCCAGACTCTCCGCCTTATTTCCATACCCTTACACCTCCTGCTAGCCCTAACCAGCTGGAAACCCTTCGTCTACATCCTAAGAGAATGCTATCTATGAGTCATTCAGCTCCAAACATTGCTGCCTTAGTCAAGGCCACAAAACCAGGTAAAAATCAACACTATGAATTTCAACATTGGGTGGAGCCAAATGATTTTGTTTTGGTTTGTCCTGGCAAATAAATCTACTCAAACTCAAGTATGATTAATGTTTACAGATTAATGACAGAAATATATGTACATTGAGTTACAGGTGTATACATTTCTTCAAGATGGATGCTTCAGTGACTATATTTGGGATTATTCTGTGAAACTTAAACTTTTTCTCTTTTCTTATCATGCATTTTAATTGTCTATAGCCCTATGCACACTAACATGACCTTTTCTGTACAGGCAATATTTGTGATATGCCAGCTTTTCTTGTAATTCTTCTGAAAGACAAAATTCTATAAGAGCAAGCAATTTTGAGTGATGTTTGTCTCTGTCTCACAACTTAGAACTTGTAATATTATCGACGATATTTTGTTGCCTCATAGTATATTAGCAGTTTGTCAAACATTACTGGCTCTTCTTTTGGGGATGTTGAACACAATTCCTTAGAGAGAACCATATCACTCTCAAGGGCAAGTCAAACATATATTCTATTTAGCTCAGACATTATTTTGATATCCCCTTCAAGGCCAGCCAAACTTATCTGAATTGTTAATGTTAACTTCAGTCAACATTTGTATTCTCCAAAGTGATCTCATCTATTCTGAAGCAAGACAAGTTTTTGACCCTCACATGCTCTGAGAGTAAGAGATTAACTTTATAACAAAATACAAAGACTTGGTGTTCTGCAAAATCCATTAGATTATTGAGTGGAGTATAATGCTACATAACAATTTTAATAAGCATGATGTGCATTCTAAACTTTAATAACTACATGAATTGATGAATGTATGCCAGAATTCGAATTTTGAATAATGAGGGTGTGCTATGCCAATGCCAATGGTTAGTTTGCTATGTTACTTGATTAGGTCCATAGCCTTTCCATGGTGATATAAACTACAAAAAAGTACAAATATCTTGCAGGTGCATCTAAATTGTTATTTGAAGCAAAATGGTGCTGTTTTTTTAAATAGATATTAGTTTAAGGACAGTTTGCACCACATATGGATTTTATGTCATGATTGCTAACTTTAGCAACATTATTTAATCACTTTAGGAATAAATACTGCTTTTATATTCACACTAACACATTTATCTAACATTTTACTTGAAATCACTCAGTGGTAACACAGCACCAGATATTTAGTATAATATTGCCATGCGAACTGACTTTCATAGTAGAAGCAAAAAAATGAATGTTAAATGAATGTTAGATGGTTGCAGTGATGCAAGTACCCACCCACAGCTAGTCCTCTCTATTTTACCTTCACCTTTTCTACTTAGATCCCATCCCCATTCCTCCAACATCACCCCACCGATCACCTGCTGGCAATAACTTCTTCCAGTTTAGCAGTTCTCCCCCTAACACCACCGTCTCGGCCGGTGTAGTGGTCACCTCCTCCCGTATGTCTACCCGCAGGTCCAGCTGCTCTTCCGCTGCAGTGGCCTTTGCCGCTGCGACGGCCGGTGCCACCAATGCAAAGGAATTTGGTGGGCCAAACAACATGCTGAGTCGGAAAAGGGCAAAGAAAAGCTACGGACGTAAGCTGGGAATATTTCTTTACGATATGGAATTTACATTTGATGAAACGAGGCTAAACAGTTAAGTTTTGATATTTAAATGTAACCCAACATCTTGGTGGCTAGCTAGAATGTCTTCATTCCCTACTAACCTGCTGCATTACATGGAGTGTGTAAAGTATCTAACACTTTTTCTTTTATTCATCATCCATTGTCCGAGTTGATTTCAGTTGAATTGTATTGCTTATTTAGAAAAAGTCGTGCATTCAATTTGAATGTGATTTAAGGAGCAAAGTAATATTTCAAATTTGGGACGATTTCCTGAAGAAATGATGAAAAAAAGAGTCATCTTTTCATTTCTGTAATTTATTTTATCATCTGTTTGTCCCCTTCCGTGTTCATTTGTCCACCTGTAGACTGGTGTACCTGCATAGCTAAGAATTAGTTCCAATCCCTGGAGTATTTGTTTCTTTAGTTAACCTCCTTGCCCTCATAACAAGTGGTTGTCATCTGTGGTAAATGTGTAGACTAGCAATAGAGTAATACTAATGAATTCACTGTTCACCAATGCTATTCAAATGATCAGCCATACTGTTTTAAAGAAAAGTTAATGCACTGAACATTACTGACAAATAATGTATATCAACTGACAGCACATAATACACACACTTAATAGCGTAACATAACCCCTTGTATTTTGCATTTGTAGTTTACCTTCAAATATTGAATGTACTCATTATCATTGGCTATGGAGAAGAACCAAACAGTCATTGTAGGCAACGGATTAATATATTTAGGCTATGGCTTTTATAGCTGAGCTAAGTTTTATGTTTCTACCAAGTTTGGTTAACCATAGCAACCATTATTCCAATAATAGCAACAGATTTTGTTTTTGGTATACTAGACATGTAAAAGAAACACTAAAAATTATCATTCATTGACAGGCAATTCAATAAAAGACAGGTGCCTTTCAAATTTTGTTTCAGTGAGGAATTCTAATCAAGATAATAATAAAAAATCAATATGAGTTTTTAGAGATAAATGTTCACTGATTCAGGTTAGACAGTGGTCACATTATATACACCATGCATGGTTTTTCATACTTTTTTTTGTTAAATCCCTTTTTATTGTCAGGTGGTAAGCTTCAGAGTTGTTTGAGTAAGGAAGTCATCAGTTCAGCTGCTACTGTTAGAGTTATCAATGTCATCAGACATTGGGTCTCTAAGTTCTCTAAGGTATGTATCACAGAGAAGGGAATTGCTCAAAACAACTGGTAGATGATGTATTTCTCTAGATATTGATCTAAACATCGTGGTATTATTCCTTGTTTATTTTTTTCTGGTGCTAATTTAAAAATATAAAACTGTTATTCATTCCAAGTGCATGTAGAACTATTGAATTGAAATAAACTTTCTTTTTAGAATCAAAATATATGTATCATTTACGTCCCTACAACCTGTCAACCTCATAAAAACTTAATATATTGTTAGACACATCTGTAAATCACCACTATCTCATCAAAAAGTAATGACTTGTATTATCAGGTTAAACAGGATTTGGTGAAAATAATGTATTCATTAATGATTCCTACAAACAATTTGTTTTTTTCCCACCAGAATTTTGAAATCAATGAAGGCCTACGCAATCGGGTTTTAGAATTCTTAGAAGAAGTCGCAACCAACCCCAACCTTCTCCCATCAGAACACAGAGCAGCTAGCACCATTCAGAGGTACATATTTGCAGCAGATTAGATCAAAATTTCTCGTCTCTGTTGTAGTTTCTTTTGTAGTTACAGATTAGTTAATTTAATTACTCATTATTCCTAAGTTTCATTTGAGTTGTTCACACTTGTACAAGCATTGTTTTTTAGTGGACCCCTCTGTTTCCAACATGTATTTCTTAAATATGTTATAAATGCTTATAATTGATTTGTAATGTTTTGTTGGAAACATGAATTAATTTGAAATCTTGAAATCTTGAAATATGCCAATCATCCTAATGTGCAACAGCTTTTAACTAACTGTTATGCTTGAAACTGAATGTACACAACCATAGTGGATTCTTGACAAGTCTCTAAATGTATACATATTATATATGAAATATAATAAAAGGCAGTAAGAATCAACCTACAGAGTAACAATTTGTGTAATTGTTGATTTTATTTCATGTACATCTGAATTCATTCCATGCAGTACCCTTCTACATTCACAAGGTACATCTATGTAGACTAGGTTCATTAATGTGCATCTACTACAGATCAATGAACACCCTACTTCCAAAACAGAATTCCCACATGCAAGATAGCAAGAGACCAGGATGTTGCTGCTACAGCATTAGACATGATTTAGGTAGTTTATGATAATTCAATATTAGGTTAATTGAGTACATAACAGAGTTCACAGAAGTGGATTACAAAGTCATCACAAGTACTTCTTGATTCAGTCATGTTCGTATGATCTTCTGTTCTATATCTCCATTATGTGGAATTTCGATCCCACCGCTGCCATCATAATAAAGATGTCTTTGCATAAGATGTGCTCTACACTACTTGTAAATAACTCATTCAAACCCTTTTTAGAATTCATAGAACATTCTTGTAGCAAACTCCACTCTGAAATTGGGAATAGTCACTCTGTTCCTTTCTTCATATCCCTGTTATAAAATTATCTTTATATCAGGCAAATTATGCAGGATCATGCAAACATCAGTTTAAATGGTGAAGCAGAGTTAGCTTCCTTGGTTCCTGATCAGCCATTGCCTGAGGACACCTTTGACAGGATGTCAGCATTGGAGCTAGCAGAACAACTCAGCTACCTAGAACATAAACTACTCAGGGCTATCCCATATTGGTAAACACTTTAGGGAACTCTATATTTTAAACTGAGGAATGTACTAGGAACCCTTCTTGTTGAGGTTTTGGATAGATTATAATTGCTTGTTGAATGCTGGAAGTTAACATAAACTACAATTCAGGATTTACTCAATAATAATTGTTGCTATGTTGCAACATAGCTATCTTAAAAGTTGTCTGTCTTAAGTATGGCATCTCATGATTCTGTATTTGTAATGGTCTACCATATGAATTTTAATATCAACCTAATCTAATTAAAAGTGTATTTTTAAGAATATCAAAACTTGGAATATGCAATTTAAAAGGAATATTCTATTGTGATTTGAATCACATATTTTTGTTTAAATGATGGCTTTTTTTCTGATTTGTAGGGAATTTCTAAATCAGGCTTGGATGAAGCAGGGTAAAGCAACAAGAGCACCAAATATCCTTGCAGTCACTAGGAGATTCAATGAGGTAAATACACAATTATTTATAACTTTTTATTCTAAATTTTTGATGAAAACTATGATGAAATACTATTATTTCTCAGTGTTTTGTACCTACTACATGTGTGTTACCCAGGTTATCAGATCCATGTATGTGTACACACAATATTTTCTACTCCCAGGGGATTATTCCTACCTTATGGTCACTGTAAGGTTATATAATGAAGTTGATTACAATGGCTTTTAATTGCCAATCAGGTTTCTGTTTTCCACTTGGACATGGACAAAAAACAGATTTTCATGTTTTCAACATTAAGCTACAGCTTAAAGCCATATGCAGTGTTATTTTTTCATCAATTTTCTCTAAATATAAAATATAAAGACGTAAGGCCATATCTTTTCTGTATCTAATTTCTGCCATACAGTGTACAGTGCTGGATGTTCAAAGGATGTGTATATCATGTCCCTGCTTATTTTTGTTATTTAGGTTAGCAAGTTGGTATCATCTGAAATCTTACGTCAGAAGTCTGTAGCAGCCAGAGCTTTAGCCATAGAGAGATGGGCTGGTGTTGCTGATATCTGCAGGTGTATGCATAACTTCAACAGTGTTCTAGAGATCACTTCAGCTCTCATGAACAGCTCAGTCTACAGACTCAAGAAAGTCTGGGAAAAGGTTCCTAAGCAAGTAAGTCTGTTGTATCAATGCACTATTTGATGTTCTGTCAGTTATAATACATGTACATGTAGATAGACCTGCTCTCTGTTTTTCTTTTTCTTTATTTCTATCTGTTGTTATACCCTCTTCTTTACAACTCCTTCACTCTCTTCCTCTCTATATATCTTCTGTCACTTTTCCTCCTCTCCTTATCTTTATGAATTATTGTCAATGCCAGTGATGATGATTATTTTATTAATTCATAGCTCAATTCATGGATTAGGGTAAGAAGAGAAGAGGTTTAGATTTTAAATGTTTTAATTCTCTAAAAATGCAAATTGATTATAAATATGTAATAACCATAAGCTGCATGCTACTTTTAATTGTTTGAAAGAAGTTCTGTGAAAATGTAATAATGATCAAAAGGGAATATCATTTAGATTGTGTTTAAATCATTCTTATTGTATATATTATTCTTTACCATTAGACAAAGACTCTTCTTGACAAACTTCAGGTGTTAGTATCTTCAGATGGAAGATTCAAAAACATGAGAGAGGCCTTACATAGGTAAATACATGCATGTTGTATTCTACCACATGTGGTTCAAGTTATTGTATTAGATTAATTTGTTTGCTGAGAATTTTTTTCACATATGTTCCTTAATGATTAATAATGAAAAATGAAAAAGAAATATAAATATACAGAGGAATTCACCTTTATAATAAATCCATTGTTCAAATGGATTGTTGCTCATACTAAGTGAGCTATATGTCTTCATATACTAACTCTTGTAAGGGCAGATGCACATTAATCAGTACTCCAAAGTTGAATGTAGCCTAGTATTCAGATGGGCTTCATACATAAGTTGATCCATGTATAGATATATTTATGATTACAGAATCAGTTAGGAAAGATGGCGGGTAAAATCCTTGAAGGAACAGCTGGAATAAAATGAAGGAAATATGGGTTGATTTTGTTACATCTTCAGATACAAGTTCAGACTACAGGTAGACAATCAAGGGTATATCATAATAGATGCATGCATCTTTTACTTTCTTATAGATATCCATCAAAAGAATTAAGTGTCAACATTGCTATTTATTATGCAATGTTTGTGATTGTTTCTTTCAGAATTGATCCTCCTTGTGTGCCGTACCTTGGTTTCTACCTAACTGACCTAGCCTTCATAGAGGATGGCACTCCAAACATCACTGATGATAGACTGATCAACTTCTCCAAGATGAGAATGGTTAGCAAACTTGAGCCTTGGGGTTCATTAAACACTTATTTTTAATATAAAATTAGAGTATCTTAATTTAGGCTATATGAACAGAGAATATATGACAGTAGATATTATACATCTATCACAAAATGACCTGTGTATCAACTNGGTCAAAGGTCACAGGCTCAATATGATTGCCTATAAGTAGCTTGTGCATGCATTATCAATAAAACCCTAAGATGGATTACAATCAAACTTGAATTTTAAAAATTGTTTCTGTTTTGGTTCGTAAAATTGCTCTTTGGCGGAGGCATCATTTTCGACTGCACGCAGTCGAAGCTCCATCTAGTTACTATAAAATTAGAGTATCTTAATTTAGGCTATATGAACAGAGAATATATGACAGTAGATATTATACATTTATCACAAAATGACCTGTGTATCAACTGTAAAAATCATTGTTCAAGCTGGTCAAAGTGGACATCAAAAACATTTCTCATTATTTGTAAAGGTGGGTATTAAAACTTACTGTATATTAATAAAAATTTATGTATAAATGTAACTTGATTGTTAAGCTATATTCAGAAGGATGTTTGTTACAAAATCTCTTTAAAACAAATATTGCAATAGCATTGTTTAGCTACATCCCATAATAAATTAATATTGAATGCAATAATTTATCACTTAGTTTTCTCTATTTTTTAGATTGCTCATGTGGTTCGAGAGATCAGGCATTTCCAGCATACCAACTACAACATAGAACCAGACAAAAGGGTAAGTTATATACCTTCCACTGCGCACAGTCACAAAGAATGAGGGCCGGTGTAAAGATGTTTCTGCTTGCTATTACTATGATTTTGATAATGGTTGTGATCAGGGTTGTGATTCATGAACATGTCATGATTGGTTTATCTCAGTAGTGGTCTTGTTGCTTATTAAAAGGTCCATACAGCAAGGTGATCAGTGAAGTGTACATAACCATTAGGCTAGGTAGTTTGAATGTTATGGCTGCTCATTCTATCTCTAGCTAATGTTGAAAAGATGACACTTTTGATTTAGATTGTTTTGACTGTTGAATTAATAGCTTTAGGTTATATGTTCCTATCTACCTTAGATATCAATCACTGTGTTGTTATTGCTGCTTCTTTATTTTATGGTGGTTTTTTTAAAGTGGTGAGGATGTCAAAATAGGTTCTTTGCATATGTGTATACATATACATCCCTGTACATTGTGTGTGGTTGGATAGTGTTGTTGATCTAGGTATTTCCAATGTTCCAACTTATCTTTTGTAAGGTAATAATGGCCATTGTGATGTAGCTCCTGTCTTAGTCTATGTCTCTTGAGGTCATATTGATTTTATTTTCTCTTGAGATAGTGTTCCTGGTTTAGTTCATTTGCTGCTATTAACTTAGGTCCATTAGCAGTATATGATAATCTGTATGATACTTTCTAACGGATCATTACGGTATAAATGCATATGCATATTTCCGCAATATGTTCTTTAAGAGTCCAGTGACATCTAATATGATGATTATTAATAAAATGGTGGTAATGTTTGACCGAAAGATTTTCTCACTGTAACTTTGATGCAACTAGATACTGTAAAATCTTCCACCCTTATGTAGTTCATTTAATTTCTCCTAGAAACATTATCTTTTGCTGGCAAATGAGTTCAGATAGATTGATGTTTTATAATAAAGTTTGACTGCAGATAATCTGGACCCCACCTAATCTGTTAGAGAGTGATGATAGATTTATGTTTTGATCAATCTTGTTTCCTAGGTGATAAGCTACCTCCTTGATACATCTCTGATCATGGATGATGACGAGATGTACGCCTTGTCTCTGGAGCTTGAACCAAGACAGTCTACAAGGATGGCTAAAAGCATATGAGAGCAGAGCTTGAACCACGACAGTCTCAAAGGATGGCTAAAAGCATATGAAAGCTCACCCTCTACATCATCCAAATCAATTGACTGTGCGAGAATAGATCTAGATCCAAATCAATTGACTGAGAGAATGGATCTAGATCCAAATCTATTGACTGTGAGAGAAAAGATCTAGATCCAAATCAATTGACTGTGAGAGAATGGATCTAGATCCAAATCAATTTACTGTGGGAAAATGGATCTAGATCCAGATCAATTGAATTGGAGAGAATAGATCTAGATTCAAATCAATTGACTGTGAGAAAATAGATCTAGATTCAAATCAATTGACTGTGAGAAAATAGATCTAGATTCAAATCAATTGACTGTGAGAGAATAGATCTAGATCCAAATCAATTGACTGAGAGAATGGATATACATCCAAGTCAATTGAACAGGGTGGAAACGCATTGCATACAATAGTTTGGAATCTCAAAGGAATTCAGTAGCTAACACCTGTTTATATTGTGTGGTTGGAATGCAGGGAAGAAAACATTGGGATAGACTTGTGTATAGTTGCTGAGTTTAAAGAGAAATTTGCTGAATTAACTCTCAGAAAATTTGGTGTACAGTTTAGCAGGGGTGAGAAATATTTAGGTAGAGTTGCAAAAATGGTTGAATTTTAATAATAAATTCACTCACACTGTTTATAATGAGTGGGTCTGGGGGGTTCAGACTAAGGCAAGGATTAGAGATAAGGGGGTAGTGATTTCACTACTTAAACATTCTAGTAACCAATCCTGAACTAACAAAGGATTTGCAGAACACGGATAATAAAGATCAGTTTGGAAGCTGAAGAGTAATGTTATGTTTCATCATTGCTTAGGTCCATTTTCACGAACAAGTGCTTTAGATTCCCATGTGGAGCTGGTGGATGGATAGATTGGCGTATCACTAAGAAAGTGATGAAACATAAAATTGGAAAATCACGCAAGAGCAAAATGATGGTTCAATAAAAACTGCAAAGTCTTTGGACAGTATATTTCTTTAAAAAATGAAATAATTGCATTATGATTGCAAAATAATTATACTTGTCTTAAATATACCACTTAGATGAGAAAAGGTGTAGGATTTTAATGAAAAAATGTACTGTATTAGTATTGTTGAGTAATATAAGTAAAGATAGATCTTGGTTAATAAATTACATGAAATGCTTTGTAGTGTGTGTATGAACAATGCTGATATCTACCCTTCACATACTATGCATTACTTATGCCCATTGTTCCCACGAGATGAGAGATATCACCGAAAATAAACCTCTTTAAGTAGTACAATTAACATATTGCTGTATCTTAAAACTGAAGTTAACATTTGGGCACTTGTCTTTCTATAAATTTAATGTTGAATAGTTTTTCCTTTGCTGCTTCTCCCTAGTGAAGGTGGCTTTGCCATGTTGTTTCTATTTGAGGCTTACAATCTCATCAAACTGTTTGTGGCATTGATCACTTGAATAGAGTGATCAGCCATGGAATGGTACTTATGTTAATAACAATTTAGTGATGATCAAACAGTGCATTAAAAATCAATTATGAAAGAGAAGTTTCAGCACTTAACATTATGTTTGAACAAATATATTCATAAATATGATAAAACTATGATAGCTACTTGCATGTCTGTTTACCCTGCTGTCAATGAGAACATCAACATTATCGTCCTTGCTAGAAATGTGAATTACACAAACAAATTTCATTCTTTCAAAAAATTAAAGCCATTTTACAAATGTACACTTGATCAAGCCTCTATTTATACTTCACTTTTTTCATGTGGTATTAATAATAGAGATAATTAAAAACTGAAATAAAATCAAGTGATTTCTATTTGAATGTCAGGCTGAAATGTATGAGGAGAAAACAAGACAATAGGCCTATTCTTATACCTGCTTTGGTTTAATATAACTCTTACTGTATGGTGTGGTCAAATATCTACTCTCAACAACACCACTTCTCAGTACAAGTATCTACAGATATTTCTTTCAAAATCTATAGTCATAGTTGGATCATAAGAAGTGAGGTTACCAATGTTTTGCTTGGTCCACTTACATATATCTAAAGGATAACCAATAAATGTTCAGTCCATGAAGTAACAAGAGATGAAACTGTAAGAAATGTCTGTATTCGCAATTACGTGAAGTAGAAGCTCATCAAAGAGTTAAACATGTATGATAGGAAATGTACAAGCATCGTGTGCTGACTATTTTGTAATGCTCTTCTCTAAACAAACAAAAAAAGTACTTATCTACTGGTACATAATTTACAGTCAGTATTCTTCTGTCAGTATTTGATTTTGATACCTTTTAAATAATATTTGTAATTAGAGTTACTCCTATTTTCATGCTGTCTGTTTTGTTTTTTTGTTTTTTATAAGTTGTGAGAATAATTCATTTGATACTTATTTCCTTTTCTTCCTGGAACATGAACAATTATGTATACCCACTTACCTGAGATTACAAAGATGGTTTAAATCTTAACTGTTTTCTAAACAATTGATTTGATATGGGCAGCCAAATTGATGAAAATTAATTTTAGAATTAAAAAAATTGTCACTATACAGCTGAAACAGAGAACATAACATGTTTGTATTTTCTTATTTGCTTAGCCAGTACATTTCAAATATAAGAAGAAATCCCCCTTTTTTCTTTCTTTTGGGCCTGTACAGCTAGGTCCTGTAGTAAATTATTAGTTTAGATCATGGTGTAGCTTTGGACTACCTTTGTTGATATAGGTTCTTGTTCTGTATATAGAGGAATTGAATTGAATTGAAATATTATCTACAGAATGTTTGTTCCTTTGCCATTCAGCTGTTCACCTTCCATTAATCAATTATACCTCCACGTTTCCTAAACATTTCAGTTATTGGTTTATCATTCTTCTTCCACTTTAAATGTTTTCTGTTTTCTGTTCCAAGTTCTTTAAATTTGATTTTCGTTTATTGATCAAATTTTGCTTTCACCTTACAAGGTTGGAAATGCAAAGATCAATTGTCAATCTGTATTAACACTCTGATGCAAGATTATGTAAATAATATATAGAGGTGTTCAACGTACCAGAGTAGTGGAATAATTGAAACTTTGATTGCTGAAATGTGTTTAATTTCATTGGTTTATAATTTAATTAAATAAATCTATATGCAAGTTTCATAATAATCTTTTGTAGATACATGTAGATATATTGAAGGAGACTCTATAACAGTTTCACTGCATTTGAGGACTTAAATATATTTTAAACCTATATTTTTTTTGTTATTTTTGTTTGTCTTTAAAGGTTAAAACGAGCTTACCAACATGATAAAAATAACTTGTGTTTGTGACTTGTTAATTTCATCCAAAGTTTATTCAGCTTTACATGTAAACATCTATTTAATGATTTTATCTTACCTTGTTCGTAATTATTTTTAAAAATCTTCTGTATATCAGGTTTATCATCACTTTGTATCATGTTGAATTCAGAATTCTTAATTAGAAACCCAAATACTTGTTTCTCAAATTGGTCTGAGCTCCATCACCACTTTCATCTTTTATTGCACTTTTCTGTACAGCATTTACACCATGTGTGAGATAGTACTAACCTTTCATGCAATTTACTTCTTATTGTTTTACATGTCTGTTTTTTTTTCGTGCTGGAGAGGGGGTTAAGCATCAGAAATTTTATTAGTCATTTATCCATGTCATAATTCTTGTGAGTACATGTTTTATTTAATTTTATCATGAAATTTGTTTTAATCTAACATTGTATTGCATTAGAAATCCCTACATGTGTTCATGTACTTGTGTAAGGATACTATTTTATCCAAGATTTTACTTTACATTTGTAATTTACTTACACATTTTTTCTTGCAATGAGGGTCATCAAATGTGTGCCTACCAAAAAGAAAAGGAAATCTACTGAATGAAATATATATGAATATAATTATATATGAATATAATTATATATGAATATAATTATATATATATACAAATATATACATACAAAACCTGTTATTTGAAAACGACCTTTGACATTTCTTATACTACGAAGTGTGCTGCACTTAGTTGTGATGCATTATATATTTGAAAGAATGTTTTAAAGAATTTCATATATGCTAAATGTTTGATGAAATTTACAATATTTATAATTAAGTTCATTTACAAGTGCAATCTTTGTGTATATTGTATCTACTTCAAGAAGAATATAAAAGATAATGATGTATTTAATTTGTATGTTTTAGGTTTATAATCAATTATGTACAAATTGTTTGGAGTCTCAGTGCTACATGTACAGGATAGTAGAGTAGCAATCAATATATGTACCAATAAATGTAAGTAGCCATTTTTTTACTCGGATTTGTGTGCTTATATTTAGCTTTTTATCATAGGAGGCTGAACTAAGAAATGTTTGCATGTTCCATCGAAGCTTCGTAAGCTACATTTACAAAACCTACCTTATGTTCAGAAAGTAAAAATGTAACAAATATTTGATCAAATAATGAAAATAACTGAAAAATCATAATGTGGATTCAGCATACATGAGTTTCAAATTTTAAATTAATAAAACAATGTTAAGGCAATTGTGCTGTTGACTTGTATGTGCCATCAAACATTTCATTTGTATAAAGTCTTGAAAGATAAAGTGCTTGGCAGGCAGAACTTAAAATCACAGTTTTGTAAATGAGATTGGTGTTTGTTCTAATCATTATTATGTACAGAGCTGAAACATGTGAAAGGTTGATAACAAAGTTTTGTCATTCATAAGAAAATCAAGGACTTTCGAACATTCCTTTCTCATTCCATTCCAATGTGTATTGCATGCATTTTGTTCTACATGTATATGATGATTTTTACGAAAAATCTAGATCATGAACAAGAACTTTCTCTCTGTATATATTGTTTTTATGATATCACATCTATGTGTAAGGTCTGATTATATCTAGTTCTTGGTCAAGGTTAGTATTTATTTATGGTAAATTAAGATTGACAAATATTTAATTGATTGACGCTGCACTGCTATTGTATCAAAATAAATGAGGCATGGTCTTTCTTTAAATCTTGTTGCTCTTCAATAGTTGGTGTTCATATGTTTTGTTTGACTTAGTTTTATTCACAAAATTATTTCATTTCATTATGACTTTAATTTTTAATTTTCTCTATAAAACAGGCCATATTTAAAATACGATTAAAATACACCAACATATTACAAAACATTGATACTTTAATCGGATAAATCAAATGAAAATTAATAAATCAAAGTAGGCTTTAATATCTACTAACACAATGTTCTGATCTATGTGTACTTTCACAACATTTGTTCGTCAGTATCATTCAATTAATACACATTTAGAGCTTGGTCCTTTGACAGGTCACACTAACCATAGTTTTGTATCAATGTCCTGCTTCATCAGATATGCAGAGCAGTACTAAAACATGACGCCTTGTCAATAGCTCTTTTTGAATGTACAATACATGGATGCAATGGACACATATAATATTAGATATGCAGATTAAGGCATACAGCTCCATAATTAGTCAACAACATTCCAATACTAAAATCCTTCCTTAGATATGGATAATATAAAAGGATTTACAAGCAGGAAGTTGTACATACATCAAGCCTACGGCTGCTTATGTTTGAGTAATTGAGAGATCTGAAGCCCTTTCGTAATCTCTAAAGCATTCAAGGGAAAAATGTCAAATTACTGCTCAAACAGGGCTCCCAATTAAAAAAAAAAAAAATATATATATAGTTTTTAGATTTATTTTAAAACAGAAATGCTTTCATTTCCACCAAGGTTCTTTGAATATGAATCAAATCATTTTTAGTTTAACTAAGGATTTATTATCACAATATCTTTACATTGTTTAATTATACAGTATTTAGATGATCAAGTGTAGAACACGCACATGTAGAAAAATAACTTAAAGGGATAGTTAAGTTTTGTTGCAGAGGGCGCTACATGACATTATTTTCTTTGTGTGAGATAATGAAAAACCGAGTATCAAATTCGAAAGAACATACAATTTGAGTGACAAAATCATCTATTTGATCAAAATTGGTTCAGAGACGGTTGAAATATCCATAAACATAACCATTTATAATATTTGTGGAGCCCCAAAAATGTTCTATAATTTTGAAGCAGCCTTTGAAAAAACAAGAAAGAACCTAATACGTTTTATTCCAGCCATTGCCAATGTTGGCTTTTTCGTGTTGGTTATATAATACGCACAACCAGCCCCGTGTATTGTTACCATTAATTAATTAATTAATCAATTAATTACTGGTCAGCATATTTTTGTAAAGTGGAGCTCAGTATATTGGTATGATTGTATTCAATCTAAATTTCACACATATTGGGTTCTAAAATTACCTTCATAGCAATTTTAGGTCCTAAAAGGGCACAAGAAAAGTCATAAGTAAAAATAAGAGCAATAAACATGTACTTTGAAGGCATTTGCAGCCTTAAACAAGAACTCAACTATCCCTTTACTAATAAGTACTGGTTTCCATGGTACATGTTAATACAAGCATGCTAAAATGAAAATAAGGCAAACCATTTCTACTGTATTCCTTTCTTTCATCATGGCTGTACAAATGTTTATTAATTACAGTTAAGCGTGTTTCTCCTTTTTCTTTTCATTTATCATCAACAAATTAGTTTCCATAAGTACATGCAAAATATGATAAACAATTTATTTTTGTAAATTAAACTGCTCCACTAGGAGGTTTATGTAAAATTGAAAGTAACGAAAATAAATTTGATATCTATTTATCTGAGTAAACCTCTAATATTAACAAACCAAAAATGGTGACTTCTTGAAACTCCCCTACCCCTTTTTTCTCCAAACACTACTCTTTTGATGAAGTATACTTTACATAAGAACGTTTATCTAAAAATTATTCTATATATTCAAACTCTTTTTTTTTTTCCTTCCTTCAACTTCTTGTCCCGAAATCTAGTTTCACAGGACATACATGTAGAATTGATAAAAATGTACTCTTTTTTTTTCTTTGCCTGATGATTTTCTCTTCCATTACATGAACCACTCCTTTAGTAGTTCAGAAAACATCAAATCACAGGCAGTAAGGATAAATAATATATCTCTAGCTATATAACATGAAAAATACTTTTCAATCAAAATAAGCAAATTGTAAATCATTCTATAAAGCTTTAACAACATGACATAAAGAGGATCGTTCTAAATTATACATTCTTTCTATTCAATTCCTCTCTGGCTTCAAATTAATTTGCATATATTTCTCTCCACATCAGTCTCTTGATGTTAACATACCACAATCTTTACGTTCCTACTTATTTCAATAAGATATGGAAATGCAAAACAGAATTGGTGTCACTATGAGCAAATCTCTTTTTTGAGAGCATCCATTGGTTTTAATGCAGGCAGATTCTTCATAACATACTACTATATACATACATATACCTGGACATTAACAAGCTGTAGGAGAGCTTGTAACATGGCAACCTCTCTTAAAATCATCAAGAGACTCCAAACACGGTGACATCATATGAAACGTATCTTAGGCTAACTTAGACTTATGATGGTTTTGTCAGAAGCTGACCACTTCTAAATAGATAACATTGATTGATAATTGGATGGTTGTAGTATGCCATCTAAGTTGGGTGATACAAGTGTTAATCTATCTACGCCATCTTCAGATTTTTGCTGTCAGAAAATATCCAAAAATACAAACTAAATTTGGATGACTTTGCGGAGGTTTTGAGGTGATGATGAACCTGTGCAGGTTTATTTGCTGTTTCATGTTTTAAGAACTAATTTGTTTCGTTGTTGTATAATGATGCTTGAACGAGCAAGAGGTAAATCACACATTCCAAGTTTAATAAAAGATTTACAGAAGGAAGCAACAATGTTGATATAAAATCTCCCACAGAACTGAACAAAACTTATGTCTGACTAACAAAGATTAATCAAAGACATTCATTAATAATGTGTTATACCAATACAAAGTAAGACACTTCTGGTAAAACATACATTTCAACTGCGGTTTACATCGTACACACCAAACCTCTCACATAAAACAGAAATATAATTACCTTATATCTGTAATTAAAAGCTTTGGTAACTAGGCAATGTATCCCAATACATACAAGTTTAAACTGAGAAAAATAAGAAAGGAGAAAAGACAAAGAATGGAGGCTGTGGAGACCGATATCATCTAGGGTCACACAGGATCTCAACATGCAACCCAAGAAAAGTAACAACCGGCATTCAAAAAAAAAAGCATAGGAACTAGTGACAAAGAAAAAGAAAATTAGAGAAAAGCTCTCCGATCATTTTGTGGATTATACATTCAGGCTTATAAAGATACACAAATAGTACAAAAGATTCATGCTTGAGCATTATACCCCAATCACATCAACAATTCAAACACCATGCAGACAACAGATTTATGTTAAATTTTATTACCCCAAAAGGCAGATATTTCATAGTTTATCAGTTGGTTAGGAGTTGGTCTGGGGATGTGGCTGGGGTATTAATCAAAGAAAAGATTTATCAATACATATGGAATAACTAACATTCACACAGATGTCACTAAATGTAATTCTCATTATAAGAAAATATATCTTAAATTTCAATAGTATAGTAGTAACTTACAGAAATAGATTGAAAATTATACAAAGGGGGGTGAAATTGTTAGAGAAATGTCTTGCTTCATAAAGGTGGCAGTTTTCCGTTCTTCTCAACAGAGAGTAGTGTCTCCTCTTCCTCTTCATCCTGCTCTTCAAGCTTCATGAGCTGACGATATTTGAAATCATCGCTGTCACTGCTACTGATCCAGTCTTTGCCACTACACACACAGTAGCCATGCTCAGCAGCCTGAAGCGAACCAAAGATGATGAAGAACAGAAGAAAGAAGGCAAGGCTGAGGATAATGATGCAACCACCTATGACCAACCAGGAGCTAGTATGGAAGTGAGGAGAGGAGCTGGCTGATGCTTTCAAACAAAAACTCCCATCTTTCTCAAGGTCTTTTGAGCAATGGACACACTGACCATTGTCAGCTCCATAGCAAGTCAAACAGGCATTATGACAGGTCTGGCATTCATGGATAACGGTATCTGAAGTGATGTTTGAGACCAGGAACTGACCCTCCTCACAGTGTGTAGGACCTTCATGAGTCTTGACTGGATGGGGTTGGGTACCGTACAGGAGTAGGCTCCATTCATGAAGGACACCTGTACAGTGGATGCAATTACAAAAGTTAATATCAAACATCTCAAGATGCATCATATTTGACAATGAAAAATAAAAAATAATAAAATCATATGGACATGAAATTCTAATCAAGCCATATCAAAAGAATCCAGGTGATAACAAACAAAGAATACAATCAATAAAAACAGATAAAAGCAAAAGCCTGTCTCATGTGATTTTACTTGTAATGCAATTGTAAATTCTGAGGCACAAAGTGATGAAACAAATTAGTGGTCTTCAATAATGATGGAATATGAAAGTGATAAGTCTAACTAGGTGTTCATACATTGAACCTTGATTTATAAGATTCTTACCTGACAAACCTGCAGCACCATGATTTTGAATCTCCAGTGTCCATTCACCTTGAGGATTCTCTCCCCATGTATGAGTCGTCATAAACTCCCAAGATTTGAATCCTTTCTTATTCCTATCATGGGGTCTACGAGGAAGCAATAAGGACCTGGTACCTGAAGGTGAGATCAAGGCTATGGAGAGATCGCCTCGGATCGGGAAGTCTAGTGAGATACGAGACACAGCATGCTCCAGGAAGCGCACGTGAGTGTCTGGTGTCTCCTGACAGCCTGTAGTCTGAGCATGCACTACCAGTCCAGTATGTCCATTGATTTTCCTATTCGATTAAAAACAGCAGTGATAAAACTAACAAATGAAAACGAAACCTGCATGCAAAAGTGCAAACATACATGGAAGTATTTCACACTGCTATTTTCACCACTCTTTTTCTGATATTACAATTAAGTACTTTTAAATTGTTTTATCATTGATCATCAATGAGCAAGAATCGTCTAAGATGAATTGGGAGATTTCTCCTTCCACTAAAGAGTGCAAATCAAATCAATCACATGGGGTGTAGTTTACATCTCAGGAAGTAGTGCTCCACTCACTTCCCATGTAAGGGTGATATTTGTAAAATAGTGTTAAATTAAGGGGTTCTGTTTCCTCTCACTCTTTAATGCAAATTTTGTGAACTTTATCCCAATGGCAATAGCAATCAGACCTGTTTTTATTTCAATATAGTGTCTCATATTGAAACCAGGTGTGGGGACAATTTCTCATTAAAAATACTGATTTAATCCCATGAATTATTATCACCCCTTCAAGTTTGGATGTAGCCCTCTTATTATGCCCATCCATGTACTTACTGGCTATTTCCATTCAAGGAGTTGATAGTACAAAGGCGTTGCTCAGGAACGTGGGTCCAATTCTTTGCTAGCATTACCATAGCGCCTGCATCCATTAGACCATAGCCATAATCATGACTCACTAGAAAGGGAATAGAAAGCCAGACCAAGTCAGACAGTCATTACGTAACAAACAGTTCTGCAAACCAACAATCTTACACTTGTGAATGTTGCACGTGGTTCAGGTTTGCAATAAATTTCATGCCCAAAAAATAATTATATCACAATTGACACATAACTACATTTTTACAAATCGTAATGGTTTCTTGGCCTCAAAATGACATCCCAGAACGACTAAAGTATATCAAGATTCTAGGCCATGGATTGGTCACAAGTATAGGGTTCAAGAAAACCAGTTAGAATTTATCTACCGGTTTATGTACCCTAGTACAAATAAATCTAAGATCAACTTTTTCATCTGAGCAATATATATATATATATGTATACATAATTCAAAGCATACAATCTTGCATAATGATAATTGAAAAATAAAAATGACCAAACTTACCACTCCGTCCCACTCCATTAACAGTCCAATCAGATGTGTGTATGTTATCAGGTCGTGAGGTCATCACTATGATATGCTGAAGGTCACGCCAATTCAACTGAGGGCTGAAAGCAGGTTCAGAGAACATCACATTTCATCAACACTTGAGATACATCGTTTTATTTGGTGATTATTGTACAAATAATACACAGCAGTGAGGGCATTAGTCAGAATAACTCACACAAGGTACCTCTGGGACTGTCTAACAAAATGATGTGTATTGACCGGTCATTAGAATTGGATAATGACCGGTCATTATCCAAATTACGTGTTAGGCAAAATAAATGCCTGGACACATGGACGCTTTCAACCAATCATTTTATTAGGATCCACGTCATCATCTTATAACAGATATGATGCTATAGCACATTCAAGTAAGCAGCCTTCTAAATGTCATTTCATGTATGACAACTACCCTGCCCCAAATAACTACCCCCAAGACCCTACTCCCTCTAACCAAAAAAAAAGAATTAAATAACAATCATCATCCCATTCATAGTTGTCTCCAGAACAAGGAGGTACAGAGTAGTAGTTGTCTGGAGGGAGAGTGTCTCAGGGTTTGTATTTGTATTTAAACTGTGGGTTTCATTCCCAGTTGCATTTCATTCAAGCTTTTTGCATAGAAGCACATATGAAGCAAATTGCTCTTTGAACACAAAAACAATCAAGATTTTTCACAATTCTTCTTTACTCCTTTAAAAGTTAGTAAAGGCACAATCAAATCACTTTCACTCTTAATGGAATGTTACAGTTAGGATATGATATCTTACTTTGCTTCCATAGCTAAGGCACATATACCAGCAGCGAGAGGGGCCGAGGCGGAGGTTCCACTATGACTGTCTGTACACTTCTTCCTCAAGTCTGTTGTCATCTATAACAGGTGGGTGGGTGGGTGGGGAGACATTATTAGTAGAGCAATGTATCATTCAGGATGTGTCAGAGCAAAGAACCAAGTGAATTTTCCAACCATTTTTTATTTCATATTTTACAGCATTTGAAATACATGTAAGCCTCAAATTCTTATTGTCATACTGTTTTTTTTCCATTGAATGTGATTTTATACAAGGGCACACTTACAAGAATAAGCCAGTTGTGCCGCCATTCATCAATATATGTGATGGACTTTGCACAGGTACATTTTTTTATCCTATTTTCCCCAAATAACTTTGTTTTTCTTCAATACTCTTCTGTAATTGCTGAAGTCTGAATTTCATGAATTATTGTTGTTACATGTACATACATAGGTAACTGTTTTCATACAATGTTTGGCATCGCCTTTGCCTACGAGGAAAAGAGTGAATATAAGTATATGAATATTTATGGCCCTTAGATTTTTTATGCCAGTAGAATTGATTGGATGTGCAGGTGTATCTCTACCCTGTGTTCGACACTACTCTTTACAAAGAACACAGTGAGTTCTTAATAAACAATTAGTGCAGCATGTTTCCTTCACATGGGAGCTCTATTCAACATCCTATCTGAGGGGCAGACTGTTTTCCACTTCTCCCTAGCCCACATCTACAGAGCAGCAAATAAAGATGTATGTCACAGGCTCAGACAAATGAATGGTATACTTAACTTGAGTTCCTAACCTCAACTTTAAAACCAACGCTACATCGAATCCTTACCATTCCCCAAACCATAAACCCAGTTACAACCCCACCTCTAACCAGTATACAGTACACATGACATAATAAAGACTGCAACACGTGATGGGAGCACAGGGGAGGGGAGATGTAACCTTAAATTGACCTCTCCTCCAAGGAAGGAACGTTCTAATGAATGTGTCAACACACCTCCTAAGCTAGCAAATAGGAGAGAATCAGATAAAGGACTCATGTTGTAACTTAACCAACCTTCCAAGGCTAGCATATGTTCTACAGTTTGGCAGGTGGAGGGGAAGGGGGGTAACTTACCACTTGTTTCTCAGTGCCACTCCCGCTGCTATAGGTAGTAGCCAGGGTAGAAGCACAGTTCTCTGAGTACCAAGGAACACCCCCATTCTCACTAGCACTGCTCACTGAGATGGTGAAGATGGAGTTGGTGTAACCATCACATCCACAGCTGTCATCAGAGCGACCACCGTTTCCAGATGCCCACACAAAGATAGAGCCAAGACCATTCCGACCCTGCAAAACAAACCACAGGGAACGTTTAAATACAAAATTAACAGAGACAATCAATTATGATGTTTAAATATACTGAACAGGAACAGTTGTATACATTTGATTTGATGTGAGGGAAGTAATCACTTCATGTGTAATTCAATTTCAAGTTCATCTATTGATTAGTGTACATGGCAGCAAAAAGTATATATGGGTATGTACACATATGGGGCATCACAGCCCTACCCTAACCTGAACTACTACTACTACCGGTACTACTAATAATAATAGTGTAAACTTGTAGAGCGCACACACCGTCCAGGGACGCTCATGGCGCTAGCTCAGCAACAGTTCTCTTTGATACAAGTAAAGTAAATAATTTTGCAATATTTTTTGCAATATTTTGTTATAACCCATTTTAATCCTCAGCTCTGCCTGATGGGGCCTGGTGCCCTCCAGCTGCTCCGTTCACAAACAATTTAAGGGACTAGCCCAGTCGGCACATTATTCACAGAAGCATTAACTTGTACTACAGAAATTGAGTTTTTAACTTTCACAGAATGCTATTTACAACATTAGAAACAATAATTACCAAACATACTAAACATATTTGCAGTAATAAGNCCCTGCAAAACAAACCACAGGGAACGTTTACCCACACAAAGATAGAGCCAAGACCATTCCAACCCTGCAAAACAAACCACAGGGAACGTTTAAATACAAAATTAACAGAGACAATCAATTATGATTATGAACAGGAACAGTTAGCCAAGACCATTCCGACCCTGCAAAACAAACCACAGGGAACGTTTAAATACAAAATTAACAGAGACAATCAATTATGATTATGAACAGGAACAGTTGAATACATTTGATTTGATACTAAGCTGTAGTGAGGGATACTTTATGTGTAATCCAATTTCAAGTTCATCTATTAATTAGTGTAAGTGCATGGTAGCAAAAAGTATATACGGGTATGTACACATATGGGGCATCACAGCCCTACCCTAACCTGAACTACTAAGCATCAACTACAGAAATTGAGTTTTTAACTTTCACAGAATGCTATTTACAACATTAGAAACAATAATTACCAAACATACTAAACATATTTGCAGTAATAAGACAACAAATACTAAGCTTGACATCACCTACATGTACATGTATTTATGAGTGGTGATTTAAACAGAGCACGTTTGTCAGAATAACTAATCACAGCATTGGCATGTATGACTATAAAAATACAAATACCAGTGTATAAATAATGGCAAGTGTACTTATACATGTATGTGACACCCCTAAATAATCGATATATCCTGCCTATCCTATATGAATTGACACCTCAATCAGGAAAAATGAGCCAGGAATAAGATTTCCATAATTTATATTAATCAAATTCATTTTCACTGGCTACCTGCCTTTGCAACAAACAATTTCCCTGTATGAGTGAGTAATGGCAGTGCTGATAAGGGAAAAGAATCCATTTCTAAACTAGAATGCCTCAAAAAGTATAATTTCAAATAATTCCTTCCTTCACAGCTTTAGCAAAATGTGATTTATACCTTCTACCATTAATGACTTTACTTTTATTCTTACATGAATATTAAAAGTAAGATAATGGGAAATAAATGATTTAGATTGAAAAACTTTTCATAATCTGTCAAAACCTAATGCTCTATTCACTGATTATGCATCAATACTCTCAATAAGAAATGCGCATACATACCAGTACATTTTATACAGAAATAGCTTCGTCTACAGGAATTTTTTTATTAAAAAAAAAAAATCTATACGCAATTCTGATTATACATTTCAGGTTGAAAGTAATATTCCCACGTAACTTAAAATTTTATGAATATGAATTGAAAATGATGGTAGCACTTATTTTTGATTAATGCATGTACCCATATGTATAGTGGTAGATTTGATGAATGAATTTGCATTATGATTACATTAATCATACAACCAATCTGCTGGTATGCTGAAACATTGTGTGCTAATAATCCAGACTTCTATTTAATGACCACATGTACATGTACACATATGAAGCTTTTATTTATTTAATTTTTCATGTGTGTGTGTGTGTTTTTTTTAACCTCTTTTTATAACATTTTGAAGCAGAGTAATACATTAAAATCAAAACAGACACTACACATATACCGGTACATCGTTTCATAGTTTGAAAAAGGAAATATGAAAATTTGGGAAACTAATTCCAGACCTGAATTCAACAGTGCTTTTAAAGATAATGCAGTCAAGGTATTATATTTGGTAAATTATTTTCTCCTACACTGTAGATGCACCTTCATGGTCCACAAGCAATCCATTAATCGATTTGAAAATGCATACAAAGATTCATTTTACCTTCTTGACTACCACAAAATAATTGTATTTTGGTCAAATAAAGGGGTACAGTTAAAACTGAGAACAAAAATTCAAAATTATTGGTTACTTCACAGGCTTTGTATATCTGTAAATAATCAAATTAAAAATGATGCAAAACATATGCAATTTGATGAAGAACAAGAGGAAGAGGGAGGGCATAATCCTGTTTTAAGTTCAAATAGATTTTACCTTTCTATTGTATTACAGGATGAGAGGGAAGGGAGGCCAACTCGAGTGGCTTCCTCCAAAATCCAAAGTTCATGTAACAGGAATAAAGCAGAGATCAACACACCTTGAAACTCTGCCATCATAAATCAAAAAGTTTTTTCAGAAGGTCATTAGATCAAGCATTGGTCCTGGAAAGGGAAAGTCCCTGTTTAAGAGCAAGCCTACAGCTTCAATTTCAGGAATTCTCTGGGAAGTTAATATAATTTTTTTGAAAATTCAACTGGGACAAGAAGAACAAAAATTGTAAGTTGGCATCAGGGAGTCTGTTGAGAGCACAATGATTGTGTTAACCTACTGAATGTTAAGTGTGTATTGCACCAAAATCAAGTTGTATCGGATGGGTTAATAGAGGATACAAGTGCATGCTCTCCTAGCTTTCAGCAGCCAAACATCAACCAGTGTATACCTACCAGTGTTGTTCCATTAAGGAAAGCAATCTTAGCTAGTTTTCCAGGACCATCCACAGTCTGCCCATCATCATCAGGACCCCAAGAAGCACTGTAGATATCGATGATCTGAGGATTCAGACTCAAAGACTGCGCTTCAACAGCATCCGTCACATCACCATCTAACATACGAACACCTGACAGAATAGACAGCCCAAACAAGTAGAAGAGAATGTTAATCTTGACAGTAGCTTTGAAAGCAATCTATATTCATTTACTGCTCAATTCAATCATAGATTTACATTGTAACTAAACATTATCAAATTAGTATGTGCAAGAAAAAAAATAACACATTATCCCCTTCCATATTTTCAAAAGATCAAGGCAAGACTAGTAAAAAGGAATCAATTATATTTGGGAATCAATTAGTTTTGGCATTTTACCTGGTACACTATAACAAGTATGGATTAATGTCAAGTGGAGGATATTAAAGATACTTTCAAGCACTCCATGTTTATGGTTTCTGTAATTATGAAGTGCAATTAGCTACATGCAGAGGGAACATTTGAGAAATGTTATGTACATGTATACATTCACATAAGAAGGGGGACATATGATATGAGGAAGATAGTACCGGTACTAGACCACAGGATGGCTGCAATTAAGTAAGTGAGTACTGTCTATACCCAAGCAGAGTATATGAAAAGGCCTACCACTGACTAATAACGCATACATGCTGAAAAGGGTAAAAGGCAAGGCAAACTGACAAATATGGAGGAAAAGAAACCCGTTTTATTTCAAACATGTATATTGGCTTGTGATAGATTTGTAGTTTAAGCTATGATGTGGTCCTAAATAATCACAAGCACTCCCTGCAGATAGGCAATTTATTATCGAACCCTAGAAGGCCACCCACTCTTCATGACTGAATTATTCATTGTGTCTTCTCATCCTGATTATCTCTTAGGAGCTATCAGGAGCTATCAGGAGCTATCAGGGTTTGACGTCTGACAGATGGGTTAGGGTGGGGGTTACAGATGGGTTAGGGTGCGGGTTACAGAGGGGTTAGGGTGGGGGTTACAGATGGGTTAGGGTGGGGGTTACAGATGGGTTGGGGGTGGGGGTTACAGATGGGTAAGAGTGGGGGTTACAGATTGATGCTTCTACCTAGTTCATCATAAATTCATTCTCGTTCACATGACCTATGTTTTCAAAATACTTGAGAGAGATGCACCTCATGGTTTGAAAAAAAGAACACTCCAACTCATGTGTATTTTTATGTATCATTATGTACAGTCAATGACGCATCATTACATACATGAGAGAAATATACCTTGATAATACAATAAAGGTTACTCCCACTCATGTATTTTATAAACAGGAATGTATAATCACCTCCTGATAGCAAGAGGCATTCAATGTAATTAGTAGAAATTCATGGCCTACTGGTAAAACACAACAAGGAATGACCCGGCATGCAACACAAAACCACCTAAAAGTCACATAGTGTGGTTCTCAAATTGAGCACAATAAAGGTGTATTTGATCAGGATGGTCTACTTCTAGTTTTCAGCATTTCCTGAAAGAGTATACTTTTTGAGTTTTTTTAATGTAATTTCAATATTTGGAAGCACAAATCAATTTAAAAGCAATAATTGGGAATTATTTTGTAGACCTATGTTTTCCTGATTTTGAGTTTGTTGTAGTTGATTTAATTTATTTACTACCCTTGGTTTTAGCACCATTTTGAAATCAGATAACTTTAAAACAGAGTAAGTTTTTACATTGGATCCTTCAAGAAATATGAGCTGAATTAGTTTGCCAAGTTTTAGTAAAATCTGATTATCACTTGACAGAATTTTAATAGAGTTTTAATCCTCCCTTTTTCACCTTGCACAGACACACCTTTTTCTCTAAAAACATTCCATGGGACTGGATGTTCTTCTCTTTGTTTTGATTGAGTAAGGGACTTCTAATAGTGATGAGGAATATTTCATTGTAAGGCTTACAGTAACTAAACTAAAAACTACTTTTTTGGTGGTTTTGGTGGTTTTGTTTAATGGTATATTGTTCGGACAGCAGTTCATCAACTAACTTCTAAATCCAAAGATGTCCAGATTTCCACAATCTGAATATAGTATTAAAAATTGTGCCAATTCTTGCTCAAAACAATATGTATAGGTAGAGTGGTCAGAACCTCAGATGGTCCTAAATCATTACCAGACAAATCAATATATCACTGCTAGTGGATAGGGATTGGTGAAATAAACAGTCGATATTAAATATCCTCATATCTGCCAGCTAACTGTCAATCACATACCTCATTGTTCATTGTGCAAGCATGTACATGTAATGTCCTCATTATGAATCATTTCTCTATAAAATAAAAAAAAGCGATAATCTATGTACCATATCTATCACGATTTCTAGTGTGACCAATTCAGTTCTCTGACTTCCTCTAGAGACATACATGTACATGTACACGTATGTGTAAGATATATTCTAACATCCTGAAATACCATGACACCTATCTCAAGAGCCATCATCAATAGTGATCTGTCAGTTTATGACAGGTTCAGTGACCCATTCAAAATTCTATATCAAGTGTCTCTCCGAGTTTCTCTCCAAGCTCCTCGGTCTTGGGCCAAACGTTTCATCGTTTCATATCCTGTTGCTCCACACTGTGTAATAACATCGTCTAGAAAGCCTTTACGAGGTCTTCCCCTCTTCTTCTTTCCATGGATACGACCTTCTATGACTCTGAGCATCAAACCCTCATCATGCCGCATTATGTGTCCAAGCCATTTCTTCTGTCTCTCTCTAATCGTTTGAATCAGCATCCGCCTTTCTTGAGCTCGATGCAACACCTCTTCATTTGAGACTCTGTCCCTCCAAGACACACCTAGTAATTTGCGCCAGCACCACATTTCGACCGCCTCCAATCGCTGCATGTCCTTTTTAGTGAGTGTCCACGTCTCAGCCCCATACAACAGTACACTCCATACTAGGGACTTCACAAGACGTTTTCTCAAACTAAGATCAATGTTGTGGCACATCAGGATATCTTGTCTTTGAAAGAAGGCAGCTCTTGCCAGAGCTGAGCGCAAGTTGACCTCTTTGGCAGACTTGCCATCCTCAGTCAGCATACTGCCTAGATATTTGAAGTGGTTGACTTGCACGAGTCTGTTGTCATTTATCATGATAGTTATTTCTTTTGTCTTGCCTTTACTTATCATCATCACCTTCGTTTTCTTCTCGTTGATTCTCATGCCATAGCTCCTGACCACTTGATCCATCTGTATCATCTGTCTTTGAAGACCATCGGCAGTGACAGCAAGCGTGGCCTGATCATCAGCATACCGTACAGACCTAATCAACACTCCTCCAACGATCACTCCTTCTTCTAACCTTGCCAGAGCTTCTCTTACCATTGCCTCTGCATAGATATTGAAGAGAAGAGGAGACAGAAGGCATCCCTGACGGGTTCCACGTCCTATGACGGCTGGTTCAGAGACCCCATCTCCAACGCGAACGCTGGCAGTCTGAGACATGTACAAGGATGCAATCAATCTACGGTCTTTCCAATCAACACCAATGGCTGACAGCACTTCCATTAACCTAGTCCAATTGACACGATCAAATGCCTTTTCGTAGTCCACAAAACAGATATATAGGTCCTGATCATGCTGTATACATCTCTCACTTAGTATTCTCATCACAGCGATTGCTTCTCGAGTGCCGACCCCTTTTCGAAAGCCAAATTGGTCTATTCCAATATAATCTCTGGACCTCGCTTCAATCCGATGGTAGAGTACCTTTAGTAATACTTTTGAAGCATGTGATACCAGGCTGATAGTGCGGTGATCCTCGCATCTGATTGCCTTTGTGGTCTTCTTGATGGTTATCAACTGGCTTCTTGTCCAATCATCTGGCCAGATTCCCTGCTCATATATATGTTGACATAGTTCAGTCAGTGCCATTATGCCAGCTTCCCCCATATTCTTGAGCATTTCAGCCGTAATGTTATCTTCACCAGCCGCCTTTTTCTCCTTTAACTGACAGACTGCACCACGCACCTCTTCTGGAAGTAAGGAAGGGCCAACGTCATCTGCCATGACATAATCTTCAATTTCCAAGGGCAGAGTGACTGGTTTATTGTCCCTTGCATACAACTCCTCTACGTACTGACGCCATCTCTCCTCTATGTCCCGTTGGTTGGTTAGCAGTTCTCCATTCACATCCAGAACCCCTATTGTGTTGTTCTTTCCTTTCCCTTTGTTCATATCATCACTAAGAACTTTCACTTTATTGTACATAAGGTCTGTTCTCCCCCTGCGGTTTAGATCCTCTAAATCCTTGCATTGTTGTTCCCACCATTTAGTTCGTGCTGTGTCTGTAGCTCTTCTTAGTTCGTTATTAAGCCTCTTGTAACCCCTTTTTCCTTCTGCAGAGTTGTCATTTTTCAGCGTTCTTCTCTGATCCATCTTATCTATCATTTCCTCCGTTATCCATGGTTTGCGGATCTTCTTTCTCTTACTGAACCCAACGTTTTCTTCAGCACTACCATGCAAGGCACCTTTTAGATTTTCCCATTCCTCTTCAACCGAGGGCCCCTCTGGGAGTTCTCTAGAAAAACACCTCGCAAAACATTTTAGTATTTCACATAGATAAGAAAATAGAAAATACCATAGCATAATACCATAGCCATAATGAATCAAAAGAAATCACAATCTCTTCTTTGCCTTCTAATCTGTAACCCTACATATTTCTTTGGAATTTCTTCCCACAAAAATAAACTGAACACTTTACATACATACATACATGTATATACAGGGTGTATAGTGAGTTTTCTTACAATTGAAGCAGGATATGGTTGTTGTATGACTCAATGAAATCTTCTTTTTGTATTTCCCCTCTTATTTGTCTTCCTTTTCCTACCTGTTCTTTTTTTTTTTTTTGTAATCAAGCTCAATGTTTCACTTCATGTTCTTCTCTATTACCAGCTTTATTCTAATATTTCATTTTCTTTCGTAAATGACACATCGCACCTTTTCACCTTTTTTAACACAACTCATATTCAGTTTTCTGAAGCTCATTCATTGAAGCTTTCCAGAGGTAAATTGCTCACACCAATTGTTTTCTTTCACTGGTCTCTTCCTATTTTCAATTATGACAAGAATCTCAATGGGATGGGGGAGGAGAGGGGGCTTACAAACTACATGTATGCTTGTTTGGGGGCTTTGATTTCAAAGGAATGATGATGGAGTGAGAGCACCATGGAGCTCTCTGTGAAGTAGTTCTCCACTATTGATTGACTTACCTCCGATACCAGCATTATAGGCCACTCCCACACTGCAGATGCTATTGTTTGCTTGAGCTGCTACTTCTCCTGCACACCTGGTACCATGTCTGTAGGCAGAACAGTGTCATGTTATCATTTATTTCATCTAAAAATCATTAAATTCATATGTTTTGCACCTTCATATTGAATTGTTCCACACAAAGCATAACAACAATTATGACAAACAGATCTGACTCGTTGCAATTATATATTCGGGCATTACCATACACTGTACGAAAGAAGAATAAAAAGCATATCATTTTTAGTATAAAATAAATATAGAGCACAAAGAGAGCATACAATATTAAAAGGTTTAAGAAGACCAATATATCAACACTCAGTCACGTTTCAATATCATGGCTTTCACTCCACACTCATTACACATATCAAAAATCAATTTCCATATAATGTAAACCAATCATAGCCTATTTATTAACAAATAAAGAAAGCTGTTTGCTCAACAGACATTTACATGCAAGACTTTACAAATGCATAGGCATTAGATATACACTGTAAAGGATAAGATGTTAGGTGAATTTAGTAATATCAAAGTCACTCACACAAAGTGTTAATGCAATTTAAAATCTAGGATACTTCACAGATCATAGAATATCACACTCCTCGCAAAATTTCTTTTTAAATTTTTTTTTTTTTTTTTTTTTTTATTAAATTTTAAATTTTATTTTTTTTTTTTTTTTTTTTTCTTTTTCTATTAATTAATTAATTTTTTTTATTTATTAATTAATAAATAAATAAATAAAAAATATTTTATTTTATATTTTTATTTTCTTTTAAAGAGATAGAGTCTGGATAAATTAGAAAAAAGAGAATCTACTGAATGAGAGTTCAACATTTCCCATGGGCATTTTTTATTTTCATAAAGAGAGAGATACAGAGAGAGACTGACTATGGANCAGTTCATTGGCTCTGCAAGAAACATACATATCTTGAGTTTGATGGTAATCCATCCATTGGTTCTTATGATAATGTGATCATAAGCTATGTTTGTATACTTAATGAGCCCCATGACCTTTGAACTTGACCTCATGACCCCAAAATCTATTCAGTTCATTGCCTCAGCAAAACACATACATGTCCTGAGTTTCATAGTAATCCGTCTATCTGTTCTACTGACAATGTGATCACAAGCTATTTTTGCATGTACATAATAAGCCCTGTGACCTTTGACCTATGACCTCATGACCCCAAAATCTAATCAATTAATTGGCTCTGCAAGATACATACATAAAGTAGGGCAGGAATCCATCAATCAGTTCATGAGATAATGCGATCACAAGCTATTTTTGCCTACATAATGAGCCCTGTGACCTTTGACCTTTTATCCCTAAAAATTTAATCAATTCATTGGCTCTGGAGGATACACACATGACCTGAGTAGGGCAGGAATCCATCCATCAATTCTTGAGAAAACGCAATCACAAGCTATTTTTGCATAAATAATGAGCCATGTGACCTTTGACCTTTTATCCCTAAAAATTTAATCAATTCATTGGCTCTGCAAGTTACATACATGACCAAAGTTTGTCAGGAATCCATCCATCAGTCGGTTCTTGAGATAACGCAATCACGAGAACGGGACGTACGGATGGACAGACGGACAACCGAAAAACATAACGCCTCCGGATACTTCCTAACGGAGGGATCAAAAAATGAATACCGGTAACTTGTTTACAACTGTAATGAATGGTAAAGAGAGCTAAACCTGTAGCTATGCTAAGGAATGATTCTTGGAAGTAATAAATATCTATTGATTTACAGGGAGCTAAGGATTTCTAGTCTCACTATATCTGAAGTAGGTGAACAAACAATATATCAATCCAACTGAAGTTGACATGGATTGCTGCAATATCCTGAAACTACATGTACTTACAATGTATACCACATACTTTCAGGTATATAAAGGTAAGACAGTCTGATACCAGTACTTTAAATTGCAAAGAAAGGTATCATTTCTATCATACATGTACATCATCAGCAATTATGACATACCAAGTAATCATAAATAGCATTGATTAACTAATGGTGTGTTTATGCTACCACATGATTTACAGGAAAAGAATTACAGCCATCATGAAATTTCAATTGAAGTTCACTGCTTTCCAGTATTTTGTGTGTTGGAACAAATGGAAAGCTCAAAGTTGTCCGGCACTAAATCACAGTGACATACCGATTCAGTTTAAAGTTCCTTTACGTATAGTGATCACAACTTTTAAATATTCATAACTTCTTTTTTTTTTTTTTGTCCGATTTCATTCCACCTTTCACCAGTCTGCTTCTCTGATTTTTCTGCTTTGTTTTAGAGTTGTTTGCTATCAATTTTGAATATCCCTTCTATTACAAAGCCTGAGATACCTTGACATGAAACCAATTGGAAATTAACCCTGAAAGGAAACCAAATCACCTCTGATGGGTTCATGATCATTGTTGCGGTTAAAGAAAACTAATACTAGAAGTCACAATTATGCATTGCATTTTTAATATTCTCTGGGCTCTATAACAATGTGATCCATCAATCACTTCAATTACTGCTCTATCCATCTAGCCTTGTCTAACAAATATACCTTGAAGTTCATATTCAATGCTGATTACACACAAAAATCATTGTTTACAAATGCCATTCAAAAATGATTTTATAACAATTTCAGTGGCTTACCACAAAGAGAAAAATATAATGACTGCTGATAAGCATTAGTTATCCTCACCCTCCCCCCCCCCC
>BEXV01001051.1:0-19304 GCA_003118195.1 Hemicentrotus pulcherrimus | reverse complement strand
TTTTTCCCCCCCCCCCCCCCCCCCCCCTCTCTCTTCTCCTCTCTCTCTCTCTCTCTCTCTCTCTCTTCCCTTCCCACATGTCAGAAACACAATCTCAGATGAAAAAATTGAGCAGATTTCAATCAAGTTGAATCTCAAAACATATTAGCCACATAAGAGATTAATAATGACGTATGGGTCTGGTTGTTGTGGTTACTCAGCTTATCTTTCATCAAATTGTTAATCCTTGAATCCATTAGATTGATAATTATTTTTCCAGCAATAAAACCCACTGCACGACAGAAAAATAAATGATTGCCAAGTTCAGAATTTCCCATTTTCATGTTATGCTTACATCGATACAACATCAAAACAGAGAGTGCATTCTGTGCAGGGACTTAAAAATGTTCTGTTCTGTTACTTTGCTGTTGTGCACATGCAGTCCTTTCATGATGCAATATTTAGGGTTTTTATCATTAATCTTCTTCTTTATAAAGTACTTTATTTTGTAAAAGGTACCAGGGGAGTTAAAATTATTTACCTATAAACTTACATAGGTTTATTACAAATGTGAAACAAAAGTCACTAATATAATAATTGATAGAATATTCCACCTGCTGAGAGCCAGAAGGTATTTGAAAATTTAATAAATAAATGACGAATGCATATACATTCAATATTTATATTTTTAAAGACATGTACATTACAAAGTTGTTTTAGATAGGTAACCAACTGATTTTCTAACTTCCTGATAGGATTCAGACATTGAACAGTACCGTCAGCATGTTTGTAGGGAAGTGCTTTTATAGCTTTATGTGCACACATGATCATAATCATGAGAGCTGTCCTAAATGTTGAATTTATTGATTTTCTCACTGCTTTACATAAACCTAAGGACTCTGCCAAGTCATAGACTTTCTAATATACAGCTGTGAGATCAATATTCCTGCTCACAGCAGACCTTTAAGCATATAAGTGGCATTAGCCAATATGATATGACAATACATGGTGCTGGGTTTTTTTTTAACATATACCAAATGTGTCCCCAAAAGGGTCAAAAATGAAATTGTGTTTTCTTATTTCAAACATGTGTTTCTAGGATCAGAACTATTCATATTATTGAGAAATGCAAATCTTGGAGCTTAATCTATCTCCTCATTTATTCACCAGATATATATGAATACTGAGTTCTTACAATTTTATTGTGAACGATACTACAATAGCATATCTAATAGGACTCAAGGAACTACATTTAAGGTTTGTATAAACAAGAATTGCTGGTAACTTCTTGGTATAAACTTGTTCTCTTGACTTGATCCAGATGTAGAAATAATGATAGGGAACATTCTCTCTCATCATACACATAACATGAACTATAGAAGCTCTGTTGAAGCAGGTGAAATAAATGAAATACACCTTGTTATAATAATGATATGTTTATCACAGAAGAGGTTTATGTTACACCATGTTTAAGTCCTAGGAGGTATGAGGAAGTGGATGAAAAGTAGAAGTGAAATGGAGAGGCGAGAGAGTGGAGGTTGAAGGAAGAGTATCTTTCAAGTATAGTCCTGAAAAGGACTGTAAACCAGAAAAGTTGTAGACAGAAAGAGAGGTTGAGTAGAAGACTGGATTGAGTAGGAGAGTTGAGTGGATGTGAGAAGCTGGTAGAGTTGGCGAGTAGAGTTGTAGAGCAGGAGCAGGAGCAGGAGAATAGACTCGACGTTTTGGACATTTTGACTGTCCTTCTTCAGGAGGTTTACGGATGGACAGTCAACCTGTTCGTAACTTCGAGTCTATTCTCCTGCTCCTGCTCCTGCTCTACAACTCTACTCGCCTACTCTACCAGCTTCTCACATCCACTCAACTCTCCTACTCAATCCAGTCTTCTACTCAACCTCTCTTTCTGTCTACAACTTTTCTGGTTTACACACTTGAAAGATACTCTTCCTTCAACCTCCACTCTCTCTCCTCTCCATTTCACTTCTACTTTTCATCCACTTCCTCATACCTCCTAGGACTTACACATGGTGTACCGTAAACCTCTTCTGTGATACTCATACCACCATGCAAACCTTCAAACATCAAATGATATGTTTGTATATGTCTCTCTTCCTCATCGTCCTTTTCCTTTCATATTTCCTTTGGCAATTGACCAGAAGAATGAGAGGATGTGCCTGGACATAAACCTGACATTACTTTACTTGTCTGTGTCAATTCATCCACCTTCATTCTATTTTGCACATATAAATTGGTGCGTCTATTGGATGAAAATTGAAATCAATACACCGGACGACATGCACTACATGTCTACCTGATAACTAACGTGAATCAACAGCAAAGCATTTTTACTCACTGCCTGATGCAATAATATTTACATTGGTGAAAATAAATCAATATCACACCCAGATTAGTGTGTGTTTTTTATTGTTGCATGTATAATTGACTTTCATTGGTACATTTACAATACAAGTATTATTTGCATACAGTAATGCTCATGGAAAAAGGTACAATGAAGTGGATTGTAAATAGTATTGAACTGCTTAAGTACTATGAGTATACCTGTACAGAATGGTACTGAAGGTCAATGAGGTTCCTGGTCTACATGTATACAATTAATGTTCTTCCCGTGCCCACCTCTTAGCCATGAAATCATTGTCACATCATTTTTTTAATCTCTTATCTTAATGAAATATATTACACTGAAAGGAATTCATTCTCACAAACTGGACAACAAACATGCCATAGTGTATGTTTACTTGTAATTTTTGTCCATCGTTTCAAAAAATTACATTGAATGAAAAATGGGTAACAACTCTTCATGTAAATTAACGTTGTCATCAAATTGGTAATGCTATGATGTCATTGGAACATTAATTTTGTTTGTGCGATTCGGTATTGGTACATGTACATGTACATGTACATGTACATAACAAATTTCAAGTCAAAGGTTACACGAACACTGAGCCGAAACCCTGTAGCATCTCAATATACTGTACTGATATCCTCATATATCTCATCTGTACCCAAGTACCATTCACAGAAGATGCCTTTGAACTCTTTTTATTTTAATTGAAATGAAATCACCTTTTTTAGAATGGGAGAGAATCACCTGGGGCCTATCTTGCATAACCATGACAAGTCTACATGTACATTCATGGATGGATTTTACAATTACACCTTTGCAAGGTCTGTCCACAAACAGGAGCATGAAATGGGGCCCCTTAACGGCAATTGTGTAGAACAGACTTCTGGCTAGAAATCTCATTTAAAGTGATCGTGTAACAATGTTAAATCTGAGATACACGTACCTATGTGTTATCAGTGTCTGTGATATGGTGTAATATTGAAGCCCTAAAAAAATTGTGCTTCAAAATGATCAAAAAGTGCCTCAAAAAAGTAAAAGTCTTTGAGTGACAGGTTTTACCATACTCGTTTTCCCCAATAGACTGTAGCGTTGTGAAAACCGTCAGGCGAACGGTTTTCAAAATTTGTAATTACAATCATAAATATCTTGATAATCAGTCAGGCGATCGGCTTGTAAAAGTCATGGGGTTCCTGACTGACCTAAAGGTTTATAATTATCATTGCATCATGAGCTAAATCCAGAAATTTGTTTCAGAAATTTGTTTCAGAATCTGAGACAAAGTTACCAGATTCCTTTAAGTATCTGAAGAGAAATGTATTTGTAATGAAGGACAGACTTTAATTAAGCATTTTATAATTAAACCATTGCACCTGCTCTAGACCACACCTCTATATCACTTCTTGATTACCAATATAACTCTAGCCTTACTTCTTTCTTCATTTCTCTTCAATGTACATTGAGATGGTTACATGATGCACCTGTTTCAGTGGAAAGCTAGGAGCAGGGTGGTATACAATATGTATTTCAACTACTGATGGGGTCACCCTGTTGAAATAATACCAGATAAATGAATAAAATGAATATTGGTGAATGTTCTTGCCTCTCATTAATGTTCAAGAGGTTTCAGGTTTGATCCTAGCTAACATCCTGAGACAAGGCGTTTCACCCTCATTGTCCCTCTTGAACCAGGTGCATTTAATAGGTCCTTTTTAATTGCATGGGCCTCAGGAAGAGGAGTAGTACCGGTAATCCTAAGGAGGCTGCCAGTCTTGGGGAAGGATGTTTTGAACTCCTTTTTCAAGATGATGTTTTAGCATTTCAAAAGCTTGCATTAGTTCATTGTTCAGTATCAACCACACTCATCAATCAATCTCATTTTATCAAACCAGCACTGAGATCACTGCACTGTAATCTTCACTTCCATTCGGAACAAATTCAATCATCATAAGAATGGGCTGCATGTGGTTTGGTTTTGGCTTAAGTCTAATCCTTTACTCTACTTACTTGTATATGTAGTTTTCTTTTCTAAAGAGAAGTGAACATGCTTCCTGCAGAGTATTAATTCATCGCCAATTTACTTCTAAAGAGCTTTTATAATATGGCAGTATTCAACTTTAATAATAGAAGTCACAACAATATACTTCATACATTTAATGTGCAAACTTAATGAAGCTGTGAATTTTCAATGATTCACTATCTCATAAATCAAAGCTACAAAACTGTAATCATTTTTACAATGAAACTATAAAAAAAGAGATTGCTTCATTTCTTTAGTTCACTGTACTTTTCATTGAGTGCTAGAAATGTATGAACAAGGAAATAATTGTAAACGTTTCATAAATGAAAGCAGGCAAATGGTAGTAATCATACATGGATAAATCTGGTTATGGCTAACTACCCCAATATTATTCTTGCTTTATTTCTAAAGGATTTTCCCAAGTATTTTGAGCATGAAATATGCCTTCCCCATAATTGCTCAAAATTGTGATAGACATAGAGTGATATATTGTATGGAAAGGTGTATAGATCAACAAATAACTTATCAAACTATGTGTAGGTAAAAGTCCTACAATAACAAGTCTGCTATAATTGATGTCATGTAAGAGAATATTTAAATCTACCGGTCTCTCAATTTCTCAATGTTTTTCTACTTAACATAACTTCTTCCATTCAATAGAATCACTTGATTATCTTTTACACATTTTTGTCATACAGGGTGTATGCTGCACTCCGAAGTAAATCTTTCTTCTTTTTTTTCTTGTTGAAAGATGCATCAATTTCCACCGACTGGTGCGTGTCTGTAGAATCAGTATTTGGAAAGACTTTGATAAAGTTTTATTTCAATTTTTCTTTGGGTTCTTCATTATCAAATACAGGAGAGAGATAATTTGCTACTCAAAAATTGGGGTATGTTATTTATTCAATATCAACAAAAACTCAGCAAAGCTGTATGGCATATCTTTATGATCAAACTTGGCAGTGTTTAATGGAGCCATATCCTGAATGATATAATCAGTGACTTACACACAGATCGTTTAGAAGCAATGACTTGTGTACGTGGATGTCCCAATTAATACAAAGCCTAGCATACAATGTACATGTGCATTGAACTCAAGTAAACAGGAAATAAATTTAATTGTTTATTTTATGTCTACACCCATTCATTGCTGAAAACCAGCTCTTTATTTTGGTTTATATGAAAGGAATATTGTGGTTTTGTTTCATACAATATTATATTTTACTATAAATTAATTGCAGGTCAAATCAGAATACCCGAATAATTCCTGGTATAGGCCTGATGCCCTCATTCTATTTCATATTTTTTCATAATGGGAAGAATGCATAATCTCTCATGAACTAACGATGATCTACATTAAGTAAACTAGTTTTTTAACATTCATTTCTTGAAGAGTTGTTACTCAAGTCAAGTGTATTATTTTTGATATCAATTTAAATTTAATGTTTTTGTTTCTGTGCTAGACATGTATTTCTGTAAAGTCACGTGGATTGAAAAAGAAGACCTTCAGGTTAGTTATTTAGTTAATTTCTTTTCTTTTCCCGGCATCCATATGACTCATTAAAAAAAATCCTGTCATTTTGTACTCATTAATTCTTGATTTTCTCTTTGCCAAATAAAATAATAATGATCATAATAATGATCATAATGATGATACATTTCTGTGACTTTTTTTTTCCTTCTCTGTTAGGTAAGAGCAACTCCATAACAAAAGTGGTGAACTGTCATGATACACATGATATGAAATTTGCACATTCTATTGTTGGGATTAAGTTATGAGATAACATGATATTAAGTGGTCAAGGTATTAATTATTTGCAAAACAATGTACACCAATTGTCTAAATCATGAACTCATCAATGTATAGGTCTGCTGAGTGAGAGCAAGAAGGGTGTCGACTCTAAGCCTTCTGGGTCTAAATCATGAATCTCATCAATGTATAGGTCTGCTGAGTGAGAGCAAGAAGGGTGTTAACCCTAAGCCTTCTGGGATTTAATCATGAACTCATCAATGTATAGGTCTGCTGAGTGAGAGCAAGAAGGGTGTTGACTCTAAGCCTTCTGGGTCTAAATCATGAACTCATCAATGTATAGGTCTGCTGAGTGAGAGCAAGAAGGGTGTTAACTCTAAGCCTTCTGGGTCTAAATCATGAACTCATCAATGTACAGTGTATAGGTCTGCTGAGTGAGAGCAAGAAGAGTGTTAACTCTAAGCCTTCTGGGTCTAAATCATGAACTCATCAATGTATAGGTCTACTGAGTGAGGGCAAGAAGGGTGTTAACTCTAAGCCTTCTGGCTCTAAATCATAAACTCATCAATGTATCTACTGAGTGAGGGCCAGAAGGGTGCTAACTCTAAGCCTTCTGGGTCTAAATCATAAACTCATCAATGTATCTACTGAGTGAGGGCCAGAAGGGTGCTAACTCTAAGCCTTCTGGGTCTCAACAACATGCAATAGAGTGTGTCTTTTAAACTGAGGTTCTGCATGCATGGTTAACATGGTTTTACCACACCCCTTTATAGTCTAAAAAGTCATCATATTGGGTGCCAAACCTTTTGACATATATAAATGATGACACCTGCTGCATGGTGCCATGGAGATTAGAAATTATTTTGGCTAAAACATTTTCCAGACTTCTTTTAATAATTGACAATATTATTTGCATGGGGAATATCAGCACCACCCTTTACACGATGGGGAAAGTTCAAGAGGCTAGATGATAAACTGTGAACTTCAGTGGAATCTGGACATGTGTGGGTGATCAATCATGTATTCTTCAAGACATTGATAAGTTTAAAGTGGGAAATGTGGGGATAAAGCCGTTTCCAAATTTGTCAAGATACATTCCGTGTACAAAATAACCGCTCATCCTTTCTTCCAAGGAAGATAAAATTACAGTATTCTGTCATCAATCAACTGGAGAAAAAACAATTATGAGGTAAAGCTGATGACAATTTGACTCGAATACTGTTTTGTATTTGCTCAGAAAACTACACAGCAGATGTTGTGAGCCAAAAATTATTGAAAAGATTTACTATAAGATAATTCCTTTATTTATTTATTCACCAGTTTTTATAATCTTTTATGAAAACAAACACAGTATTCAGTTATCAATTGGAGAAGAAAAAAACAAACATGAGGTGAAGCTGATGACAATTTAATACTTTTTTGTATTTGCTCAGAAAAGAACACAGCAGATGTTATAAGCTGAACAATATTGAACAGATTTACTCTCTAAAATAAATCTATTTATTTATTCATCAGTAGCTATCAACTTTGATTGAATCATCAACACACAGGAATAAAAATGGTTGCATTCTTAATCCTTAAATCTTCTAATTTACTAGAAACATGATTCCATGGTCCTAAAACCATACCCATGTACACATGTACATACGGTACACTTCATGGAATAATAGCAGACTCAGGTGTTGAAACCTGTTTCCCATGTTAGATGAAAGTAATCCTTATTTTCAACTTGAATCTAGCAACATGTGCAATGTCTGGGAAATTAGGAGGTAAATTCCCTATGATTTAAAGAAAGAAGTAAATAAACTACTTTCATTTCCTGTATCATTTTTTCTTAAATCTTAATGGACTGAAAAGTTGTTTCCAGTATTGGAAACGCCCCAATTTCAAAAAATGAAATGGAAGCTCTCATTACCAATCATGTGAAAGAATGTGTTTTGACCAATACATGATGATACAAAATTTGCCGGGAAACCGCCTTCTAATTCATATATTTGTTAAATTTGTTTCTCTCATGGTCTGTGAGAGATATCTATAGGGTAGTCCCATATACATCTTTCTGTGTATAGTGCTTGTAACTTTACAAAGAATGGGCCAAATTTCTTATCATTTTGATGATTCCAGAACCTTGCAGATGCTACATGATCAACCTTTTCTGATCGATTCCACAACGTTTCTTTCACAATTCAATCGCATGACCATAACTGGTCTTTACCTTTAAGGTATCAAAGAGAATCCAGCACGTTACACAAATTTATCAAGAATACATGTAGATATTTCTAAGACAAAAAAAAATGCCATGATCATTATCTGGAGATCAAGTTTACATTTGTTTGGTAATGCCACCTAAATTCTGAAATTTGAAACTACAGCCACACATGTATGTTCACACAGGACCATCAGACTTTTAAACTATAAGTTTGCAAAACCATGAAGTTTTAAACCATGATCTTGTAACAAAGATGAGAGTTCATCCAGGACCAAACATGTGCATTCAAACATTTGAACTCCAAGTTTTTCTGTTTTCCCACTTTGTTATTACTGATACTTATTTTAGAATACATGTACATGTAGATGTACATGAATAGATATAATTTGAATTTTTTATTTTTTGTAATTTTTTTTACTAATTTTAATCAATCTGATATTTCTGATGACCATTTTGTAGTATATCAGTACAAATGTGTATGGCTTTGTTCCAACTGTTATTAGTTTTCAAGTACATGTAATTAAAGTGCTAGCCAAAAGAGAGAGGGGGAATACAAAATTACAAATAACCAGATACATTAAAAGGCAATATCTGCTTGTATTAAATATCCAATATTCAACTTCATGGAATCATTCATGGACACTTAAATATACCACCTTCAATTTTCTCTCATGAGTAAAACACAGAATATTGCCAAACTTTATTTATGTGCAAAAAGAAAACAAACAAAGCAAAGTTAAAATGGCATTTGCGCCAATACATTTTTTTAAAGAAAAGGAAGTACCGGTAATTTGAATTCTTATTTTGAAAAAAAGAAATTTAATATCACTTCCAAAGTTATCAAGGAGAACTAAACACAATTTGGGTAGGTACATGTAGGTGGCAGGCAAAGCAGTCAAATTTCTAAACCTGGAGAGTTTTTTTTCTTCAAAACTGGCAAAATGCTAGCATTAGAGTGAAAACCCCAATATCTTGAAAGCATTGCTTTTACTAACAACATTTCTGTGTCAGATTTGGGGGGGGGGTATGATTTATAATCATTCTACAAATAATCATGAATAAATAGTTTGCCATAAAAAATGAGGACTGCCAAGTCTTTACCTACTGTACATGAACTTGTATATAAGACACAATAATAAAAGTTGGCAACAGCAACACAGCATGCTTTACAACAGATATACATTGTAGCTCAATAAATGGTTTGGGAATATTTTTTTTATAAATTAGATATTAAATAATGCCTCCGGCTACTTTGTAGCGGAGGCATAATGATTCATTGCATTTTCAATAAGAGTATTCTAGGGTTAAAATGATGATTGCTAAACTGTGCATTTTACAAACAATTAAAGGCAAGATTGATTGCTTTGTTTTACTCTGTATTCTTTGTTTATGTCAACACATATATTTTTTTACAGAAAGTATTTTATCATGGAGTACATATTGCTTATTTTGGATTGATTTTGTGCTTGTTCAATTAAGTTTATCACTCTAATTTATATGACAATGCTAAGAATAAATAAAACTAGATTGTATATAAAAAGCAAAACATTCTGATTTAGAATCTTTGAATATAATTTGCATGCAAAAAAAGTAAAAGGCAACAGGATAATATGACCTACACTGTATTAGCACTTTTTCTAACAATACAACTGGAAGCAACACAAATAAAAGCCACCGATTCTGTAAGATGTTTTACAAAATGATGAATACAAAGATTCAAAAGCGAACATCTACACAAAAGTATGATACACGAAAGCAGTATCAGGGTGCAAATCATATCTAGTACATGCTGTTCACAATTCACAACATTAATATTGACATCCAACCTGTTAATGCTCTTTTTGTCGTATCGAGGCATTGGATCAGAGTCATGGTCATTCAAATCAACACTAGCTCCTCCCCTCTAACCAATGAAATGTTCCAATAGATTGCAGGTGTGAGTCAAAGTGAGAGAAGGTTAGTATGCAGAGTGGGTGCATGGAAGTTTAATAAAGATGAAACTATTTCACATTTTATACAAATCCATTTCCTCAAATGTATAGGCATTTTTTAAAGACTATAATTTACATTCAAGTTACATGTATAATGAGACATGATAATGTTATACTAAGAGATGCATTATTTACCAACAATAAAGGAAGAAACTGTTTTGCTTAATAATAAAAAATAAAAAATGTTGTCCTTAAGTTTAGATAAGGCATCGGATTTTCACAACATGTATTGACCATGAAAATGAAACTTGATTAATTAGTTTATCGAGTTCCATCAAACTATCTAAATACATCTATTTTCTATGTCAACAGGACAATAATGATTCATATCCTGGTAAATTGTAGAATCCTGAGAAGAAAAAAAATCTCTCTTGAACTGGTCATTAATGAACTTACCCTTCACTGTAACAAACTACCTACAAATACTTTTGTAAAAGCGCAACATGAGGGGGATTACATGTACTGTACAGGATGTGTCTCACCAACTAACAGAAATGTATTTAGTATTGTTTGTACAACTACAATATGGCAAATATTTGTCGCAAAGTTAATGAAACACATGTATCCTCATGCTGGACCATGAAAATGAAACTTTTTTTTTCTTTAAAAAAAAAATTCTGAAAGATTTATATATTGCCTACCGGTAGACAAAATATAATATGCCAAAATGTCCTATGTAATTTTGTTTACTGTACATTCTACATTCAAGGTTTTCATCTGCAAAAAAAAAAATTATTGTGTCTTTTCATATGAAATCATATAAATCTTCCAACGTTGCGAAAGTATAATCGATCAGTGACACCCTTGCACTAATTCAATACATAGAAAAATCAAAATCAAACTTCTTATTTAGTTCACATAAATGGCTTGTACATACATGTACATGTATTATACCCGTTCAAATGAAAGTGGAACCTTAAAAACATGTGCAAGAGTCAAATATTATACTTTATGGCCCATTTTCAAGACATCCCATTTTGACATGCCAACACATGCAGCAGATACCATACTGTTTAATAGAAACATTAATGTAAGTGAAGCAAATAACAGCACATTTCAGCATAACCAAAGAAATTAAACATTAAACACAGTAATGTTTAAACAGTACACAGAGAAAGTGTGTTTTTTATAAAAACATGCAACAACATGTGCAAGAACAAGCCCATACACTTCATGATGTTAAAAGTCAGTGGTGAAAGAGTATATGAGTAAGCATGTATGTTCAATGAGTTAGTGAAATTATGATAGATAAAGTAGAATCATATTATTTATGCTTCATATTCAATTATTTGTTGGTGTTTTTTCTATTATGACCTACCTTTATTCAATGTTGTCAATGTTTTTTCTCATTTCTTCAAACCTCCCCCTTCCCTTCTTTTCCCCTCTCTCTCTCTCTCTCTCTCTTTCTTTGTATCTCTTCCTCTCACTCTAAAGAACTTTATAATGTGTGATAGTTCGGTATAAAAAAAGAAATATATTTTTTGGAGAGGAAAGAAATATATTTTTTGGAGAGGAAAAAAATAAAGAAGAAAGATAAGCACCTGTTTTCGTTGCTGAAGTTGTATCTTGGTTCAGGGTCATCATCTTTACCATTGACATCATAACTTGCATTCTTCCTCTGCACATAGCAAATATATACACAAAGCACACATATAGACAAAGAACATTCAAATACTAATGTCAAATACCGTAAAGGAAAATAAATTAAGATTACCAAGGACATGCAAGCCGACAGGTGAGATTTACGGTACTCTAAAAAGTTTCATGTCAACATTTAAATATTTTTTTCTTTTCCATTTAGCTATTCTGTGGTCTCAAGTTATCATAATCAAGTGATTGTTCAAATAATTAAATCGTGACATGTAGAACATAGGTAAGAGACAGGAATATAAACATGTTTCTATGCTCGTACTTGATTTTATTCACTGGTAAAACATGAAGGTAATAGTAGTTTCTTATCCCTCAAAATAAATATTTAATATGTGTTTTGACCAGCGGGTATTTCAAAAGTTTGTTAATATGACAAAAAACACTTTGTAAAATGTATGCTATGCTCAAGAAATACATAAGAAAATAAAAGTTACAACTTACAACATTCAATATACTCATTGGCAACATCTAATAATAAAAGCACACTTGTGGCACAAAAGCATGCATTTTATTGTACATAAAATTGTAGTACGGTAAATACTATAAATCAGACTATTGTATGCAGAGAGCCAGAATAGTTTTAACACAAGAGTGTAAAGGCTCTCCTGCCTCTTTACATGTGGTAGAAAAAGAATTTGTTTAAATATAAGTTACAAAAGTAACAGAAATATTGAACACTTGACTTTACACAAACAATGTTACAAACACAGAAAAACGTGCATTTGATAATAATAATAACCTAGATTTCTATAGCCCATTTCATCTTCTAAGAAAATAACAATGCGCTTTAACAAAATGGAACCGATATTATAAATGTATAATTGCAGATACATGTACTTACATAGTTTTTCATAAGATCTGGATGATCTCTCTCGATTCCATCATCCAGTATAGAGACCACAACGCCCTTTCCTGTATAACCTGCCTCCCATGCAGGTAGTATATTCATGTCTATACCTGGCCCTCTAGCCTGTTAAGAAAAATGTGAATAAAAAGAAATTGTTAAAATTTGGGAAGAAAGATTTTTTTAAGTACGGTAGTTCAACTTTTAAGTTCATGTCTAGCAAGACACCACACTCATTTTTACAAATACTTGTTGACCTGATGTTTATTTGAAAGAAATTTATGCACATTTATTTATTTATTTATTTACATTGTCTTTGCTTCAAGGAATATTACATTGGCTTCCATTGTAGCACTGTGTGTTTTCATCCAAAGGAGTAGCAGAGGCTCAATTTACTTTAAAGAGAAGGTTGAGTTCTGGGAAGAGGTGAAAAATTATTTGTGAGCGTTATCATTCTTATTTTGCAAGTGTGGAAGAACATCAGATAAGACATGTTCCCTGAAAAGCATGGCTTTTTTAAATGCCTTCATATTCTAAATATTTCATGCACATCATAAAACTTGGGGGGGTAGGTTTTTTATGCCACGTTGTCGTGTAGTCCCATATACATCTTTCTGTGTACAGTGTTTGTAACTTTACAAACTTTTAGACTTAGCCAATTTCTTATCATTTTGATGATTCCAGAACCTTGCAATACACACAAATTCTTATATGCTAGATGATCAACCTTTTCTGGTCGATTCCACACCGTTTCTTTCACAATGCAATCGCATGACCAGAACTCAACTTCATCTTTAAACCAATACTCATCTACATGATATACCTGACTAATCAAATAGAATCTGTGTACGAGTATTTCATTAACCTGTACATGTTGTTTTATCTTCTACGAAGATTGATTCTGAAGTAAGAAGAACTAGTGAAAACAAATCACTTTTTGTTCACCTGCATACAGGGTAAAAACCTTTTTTCCATCTTAATTTGTTTACCCAGTCCACCCAAAATCTCAATGTTACAAAACTTGAGATACAAATCCAAGCCCCCTAATGTCCTTTTTACCTAGATAAGGCACAGGATAAATATCACCTTTTTTATAAATTTAAATATATAACACCTTAAAACTTACCAGATACCAAATAGGCCATTGTGGATCATTAAGATGAGGATTAAAAGGCTTTGTTCCTAAATCTACTAAATCTCTCTTTTGTCTGCTTCTAGCTATCTGTTGCTCAAACCATAGTACCTAAAGAGAAGGAAAAATGGATGACATGTCAGTATCACTCACATTTTGAACTTACACATTTACCCATAAAATTACACATTAAAAAAATCAACTGAACATACTGTATTTGCTTAGTCTGATTAATAAATATTGATAAGAAATATAAAAAAATTAAATTAAAAAAATTAAATTAAAAAAAAGTTTAGTATGACCATCTGAATGATCTGACCCAAAGGATTTAACTTTAAATTACAACCTACCGGTATTCCCTTTTATCACTTTTCGGATACACCATCCAAACTTGACTCAATTCGTCCCTATTTTCACGAAGTGACGGTAGTGAGGAAAATCGTCACGCAAACTGTATGCGATTTTATTTCACTACCGTCACTTCGTGAAAACAGTGATGAATTGCAATTACTGTAAAACCAGAACTTTTTATTGCGAAACTTGTAGTAAATTTTGCAAGGAGTCAAGAATTGCAAGTTTCATGCAGTGATCAATAAATTATTAATGAAAGTTTTTAGATATTACAGACTTAGCTATATATGTGACAAGATACATGTATGTTACTGTACTGACCTTTGGTTCCTCTGATAAATGTCCATGTCTCACTTGACTATGAGATGTTGAGCGTTTTACAGTGTGATGCTCATCTAAGAGGTGGTAATGATCTTGAAGGATCTAGGACAAATCAGAGACATGGGGCGTTAGTAAAGGAGAAAGTAAATTCTTAGTATGGAAAAAATAGGTTGGTGGTTCTTGACTACAATTTTCTGAAACTGACAGTGGGAAAAACAATTTAATTCGAGTTGAGCCTTGAGGCTCTACATGTACAATGTACATGTATACGTAGATCTACATGTATGTCAAGTTCTTTAGCCTAAAACAAGAAATTCTCCTTTTTTTTCATGTCTCATTGAAAATCATCTAAAAAAAATCACAAATAAAGAATACAAAAAAGCAATTATATTATCTTCCTATTTTTAGTAAATGCTCAAATTCAAGCATGCAACCGACTAAAGTGATAACAAATGAGCCGACTGAACATCCTACAACATGTAGTAAATGATCTAATGATTGTAGAATTGTCATATATATATACATGTAGGCCTAGGACCTTTTATTGGGAACACTTGTCATCCACTCCAATCAAGTGATGTGACAAATCAAAATTGTCTTCTTTCAAATCATTACCTGTTAATTTGTTATGTTAATCATGTTATTCACATTCATCATGCAACATCTAGACATTAAATCTTTCCATTTTCTTTGTTCTTGTGAAAAAGAGGAATAATTCTAGATATTACCCCCCAAAGTATATTACATAGCAGAGCACTTACTTCTCCTAAATATACAAAGTTATGAGCTTTTGCTACTCTTGCTGCTTCTGCAGGTCCTCCTTCAATGTGAACTGCATAAGTGTTGGTGAAAACACCTCCATTTTCTGATGAAGACAGACGACAACGTTCACACAAAACAAGACAAAATAAGACTGAGAAGATTGTTCCAAGCTCCATTCTGGCGACACAAGTGGTTAAAGGGAATGTATTTTATCTTAAAATGACAGGCCAGGGTTTAAATCCAGTTCAAAATAAAAGTTATTTCCTCAAACCGCAGGGACTAAACAAGATTTGCATGCTGCTAGGGAGTTGAAATGTACTCGGGCGATGAATCGACCGGGGCACAACCGGTGTACTCGCTGGCTCGTGTCCGCTTCACGACGAAAGAAGAGGTCGGGTACAACAACTGACCACATCAAAAGTGTAGCTGCTTGTTCCTGATTTATAATTGTTCAATAATCTTGGTCATTGGTAATGATAGACACAAAATAATCATTGATGGCTTCTTGCTGTCACAGTCAATAAATTCTGTCAAATTATTTAGTGTAAATAACAAAAATTGACTCCTCTAAATGCGGCTCTTGCGAACGAAATCACGATAACTTCCGCACACTGTAGCTGTATTAGACAGCTAGATACGCGTAAGCACTATGCATGCACNCTTGTTGTTGCATTATGACGTCACTACTAGTACTAGTGACCTCATAACTCCGGCTGCCCTCACTTGGAAATGATTGGAAAAATATAGAAAAATGATATATTTACGTTACATGCACTGATGCAGAGGCGGCGGAGCGACTACAAAAGTGGGGGGGGGGGCACCAACAAAAAGGGCACTTTCTGGAGAGAAAAAAAGGGCACCTACAAAGGGAAATCTCAAAGTGAAAATATACAAATTTTTAGACATTGGTACATAGCCCTATAATTTGATTACAATATCAGGGATGATTTCAAAAAAAAATTCTCTTTATACATCGTAAAAAATATTGCTTAAGCATCATACCTTGCAGTTGGGTGTGATGGTCGAAAAAATCATTTGCAAGCGAGCAAAGCGAGCGAGGAAAAAAATTAAGATTTGTGAGGTCGCAGTGAGAAAACTACATCTTATAGAGTCAGAGAGGAAAAAATCAATCCTCATCGGGTTATAAATAAGCAAATTCTTATTACAGCAAACTGAAAAGACCTTTTATGTCGCTAGCAATTAGAGGCACTTTTAATGATGAGAGGAAAAAGGGAAAATAAAAGGAGCATGTGTCAAATGACAAAGGGTTATTATCAAAAGTGAAAATAGGGCACTCACCATGAATGAAGAGGCACTTATGAGAATGGAAAATGGGCATTTGTCGACGGAAAAGAGGCGAATATCAGATTAGGGGCATTTATGAAAAAGGGATAGGTTCCTTATAAGAAAGGAAGAGGGGTACGTATCATTGTTAAAAAGGTTAATTATCAGAGCTGACAAGGGGCACTTATCCCACCTGAAAAAAGGCACACACCATATATGAAAGAGGCATTTATGAAAATGAAAAAGGGGCACTAATAATGAAGGGAAATGTGCATTTGTTGAAATAAAAGAGGCACCGATCAGATTTTGATAGGGGCATTTATTGGAGGTGAAAGGGAGCTTTTATGAAAAGGTGAAGAGGTACCTATATGAAGGAAAAAGAGAATTTATTAGGAAGGAAAAGAGGTACGTGTCAAAATAAAATGGGGTGATATAAGAATTGAAAAGAGCACTTATCAGGAGAAAAAGGGGCCACTTGTCAAAATAAAACGAGTATCTCTCAGAATTGAATAGGGTCATTTACCAGGCATGAAAAGGGGCACTAGTATGAGAATGAAAAACGACTTTTTTTGTAGGTGAAAAGGGGCATTTATGAGAAGGCGAAGGGCTCTTTGTTAAATGGGGGCACTTATCATAAGGAAAAGGGGCACTTATTGGAAAGGGAAAGGGGCACAAGTGAAAATATAAGGTGCGCTTAACATCTGAGTAAAAACGGGGTAGTTATTTAAAGGGAAAGAGGTACTTTTTCCAAAGGAAAAGGTGCAATTGTCAAGGTAAAAAGGGAAACTCTAAGATTTGAATAGGGCAATTGTCAGAGGTGAAGGGTGCGCTTAACAAAAGTAAAAAGGGGCGCTTCTCGTACACGAAAAGGGGCACTTACTAGAGATTAAAAAGGGCACTTATGAGACTGGGAAATATACACTTATTGCAAAGGAAACTGGGAACTTGTCAGGGAAAAGATGTACGTGTCAAAATAAAAGGGGCACATATCAGAATTGGAAAGGGGAGGGGGCACTTTTTAAAATTAATAGAGCCCTTATCAAAGAAATAAGGGCACTTTTTATGTAAAAAGGGGCGCTTCTTTCAAAGTGAAATGGGCACTTTTTCTATATAAAAGGGGGCACTTTTGGGGTACTTGAAAGAGTGGGGGCACTGTGCCCCCCTCCCCCCTGCCCCCCGGGTGCGCCGCCTTTGCACTGATGGAATGACTATAGAAATAAATAAAGTGTACGAGAAGAAAAGTGAGTGAAAAAATAAGTGAATTGCTTAAATTACTACCCCAATCCCAAAATATACACCCCTTTTATATCTCTCACTCTCGTAGTCTCTCTCTCTCTCTCTCTCTCTCTCTCCCTCCCTCCCTCCCCCTCTCTTTGACAAAACACAATTACAATCTGAACTTTCACTGTGTAGGGCATATAGGCCTAGTAGGCTAGATCCTTTGTGACAATAATTATTTAGGGACTTAATATAATTTCTTTGAAAGAGACTGACATTCTATATAGGCTATAATATATAAATCATTATCTACTTCAAGAATTTACTAGAAACAGTCTCAGTAGGCTAATTACGATTTTACTCATTTTTTTTTTTGGGGGGGGGCTCTGTTTCTTTTGTTTTCTGCATCTTTTAAAAGCAAATTATTTTGGAGTGGAATTAGACTTTCCCATAATTCTCTCATTCCCTCTCTCTATTGCATAACAAAATATGAATATAATGTTTAGCTTTGATTAAGAACATTTGAAAATGTTATCAGAATCAAACAGGGAAAAAAAGTGGAGAGGAAATTATTCAAAACGAACATTTAAGAAAGATACCTGTAAAAATGTGGAAAATTCATTATAGAGCGATGATAAATCAATTATTTGACGTCGATTGATTCTTTCATTTTACATGAATGCGGTGACTTGTCGGTAAAGACCGGCCGGCTGTGGTATGTACTCAATCTATCAAAGGATGCTGTAGTTAATACACAGACAAGAAAATGAATAAAGCAGGTAGATGCCTGAATGATTACCAGTCTAAATACAAAAATAATCAAACAATGTGTTCTGAGATTATATTTATTGCAATTTTAGGCAGTTTTATCCACCAGCGTGTTATTGAACAATACTTATGCTCGATAAAAAATGTTTGTAAAAAGTATGTAATTTTCCCAGCTCAGCACATGTTCGCAACTTTTTTAAAGGGTGGAGCTTAACAGGTCTGAAGAAAAAAATGATTCTAAGAATATATTTAAGAATCTATGAAATATATTTAGATGTTTGAATAACAAAATATGAGTTGTTTTCAGCCCTGTATATCAACAGGAATCAACTTATGTTTGGATGTCACCCGACATTTAAAGGGACTTGGTAACATTATTAAGATAAGATAAAATGGTGCTAAGGTAGTGAATTCAATGCTAGATGTACAATTAAAGATAATCTGAAAGTTTGAGTGGAAACAAACCATTATTAATGAAACAAATTTGAAAAAAGTGAACTGATCGATTCCTGAATTCTCCCAACTGTGTTATTATAATTTAATTACATATTAGGTGAATGTAAATCGTAACAAAGCAATGATTTTACATACCATTCCAGACAATTTAATTGTTGGAGAAAGGAAAAAAGCTTGTTTGTGTCTTATGTTCATGGAAAAAGGTTT
>BEXV01001050.1:104429-121986 GCA_003118195.1 Hemicentrotus pulcherrimus | reverse complement strand
CTCTCTCTCTCTCTCTCTCTCTCCCTTCTTTCATTAGTTTCTTTTCTCTCTTGTGCAGATTTTGTTCATTAATTATTCAGCTAGGGTAGCCTATAATTTCAGGAGTTTTACCAAAGAATATAATACATTTCTACCAAGGACAAGACGGGAGTGAGAGGGAGAGAGAGAGAGGGGAAAGAGAGAGAGAGAGAGGGAGAGAGAGAGAGAGAGAGAGAGAGAGGGGGATGTATAAGGACAGATAGAAACAGCCTTATATAGAGAGAGAGAAAATTGTATTTAATAACAAGTACACACTGTAGTCAAGGCCATACACATACAGGATCAACAAATTAAGAAGTTTTCTAGTGTTTTAATGATACCGTCGTTAGAACAAAGTTGAAAGGACGAATACATGAGCTGTATACATTTTGTTATAACGATACATCTTGATAATGAGACGCCATTTTGATTATGTCAAATTCAACTTCCTGGTGTACTTTTGTTTGTCAAAAACATGATGAGAGTCTGGATATTGGAAATAAAATTCTGTAAGAACACATCTACTTCATTTGAATTTAATCCACTCTCTTTCTCTCTTTGCTGTTGTCCCTCCAGAGATCAGTGAGTTCATCGCATTCGAAGTATATAGGCTGCTGTAAATATCCTTAATTGGAGGGTATGGAGTGCATGCGATGGGCACGAATTTGTAAAGATAGTATAGTAAAGTGTCATCTAATGATATAACATAATACAGGTTATGATGGGATGCAAAAATATGTTTTATCACGTTCTAGACAGCGACATTAAGTCGATGATAAAGTGCATGCGCAGCACCGTTGCAAACTGCGATTTGATAGTTATGCCTGCCTCACGTTTCGGGGAAACAATAATGAAAATACGTCATTTTCAAACGTGGTTGATTACTAGACAGAAGAAAGATATGGTTAAGATCTAAAACATGTACAGTGTTTAAACACAAAAAGGCACGAGAGTGTAATACAATTTTGGTAGATAGTTATTCCTAATTGAAACAATATTTGGTTAGAAACCATTACACTGATCAAGTTTGTTTTTTAATGTATGAAACAAAACCATAGGCATATGGATACGCCCACACCTAACCATATACAGTAAAGATGCATTTATTTTTTCTCACAATACAGACATGGGCCCTTGTTTCATAAAACATGTTATCCGTAACTCAATTCGGCCACACAGCTATTACAAATCTGCTCTCATCCGATCAAATGCTGGGATTTCAGTAGCTTATTGTAACTTGTTACTGATAAAAAGCTTTATGAAAAAGGGCCCTGTAATGAGAACAATAAATAAAAAGATCAGTGTATAAAGGTAATGACCAGTTATGGTCATGCGATTGCATTGTGAAAGAAACGTTGTGGAATCGATCAGAAAAGGTTGATCATCTAGCATCTAGCACTTGCAAGGTTCTGGAATCATCAAAATGATAGGAAATTTGGCCCATTCTTCGTAAAGTTACAAGCACTATACACAAAAAGATGTATATGGAACTACCCTATATCTCTCACAGACCATGAGAGAAACAAATTTACCAAATATGTGAATAAGTAGGCCGTTTCCCGGCAATTTTTTTATTATCATGTATTGGTCAAAACATACTCTTTCACATGATTGGTAATAAGAGCTTCCATTTCATTTTTTGAAATTGGGGCGTTTCCAATACTGGTCTTTACCTTTAATTGCCGTCTCGTATTTAATGTTAATAGCAACAACAAACCTCCGCAGATGGTATTATGGCTATAAAGCTTTTGCAGTCTGATCACAAATGATTGGATTCATGAGAGGAAGTTATATACTCCATTCAAACTTCAAACAGCTTCTTTAAAAGTGATCGATTGTGATTCAATGCAATACGGACGTTTCATACACGAAGATGAATACTATCCCGTCTCTTTATCATCTTTTTCTCTCATTAAAAAACAAAAAAATTGTTAATGATGTTGAACAGTTTGTTTGCTCATGTTTTTAATTAATATGCCTATGTTTTATGCCTCGATTAATTAAATGCAATTTAGAAACAAAATAGGAAGGGAACTTTTCTACCTATTTCTATAATTAATGAGAAACTGATAAATGCAAGTTAACTTCTATACTGCAGTATATCTGCGAGAAGTAAAAGAAACAAAATTCACCAAAATGTACAAAAGACAGACAATTTCGGAAATAGGTAAAAAATGATTTGTGTACTGAACACTCATAAAAATGCACGAAAACGTTGGTAACATTAAAACGAAATTTAAAACGTTTATTAATAAATATCGCATCTAATGTGTACACTAGTCATGTCACAATGCAAAGTGTGCTGGGAAGTTACTTTTCATTAATAAAAACGTTATCAATTTGTTACAAATTTACATTCTTTAATAACGAAGTATAGCCTATAGGCCTACAGCAAGACACACTGTTTAAGATCTCACACGATATGAAAGACATGAGATAGTTCTATTAACAATTACCAAACTGTTCTCGGGACATCCCATTTGACCGACCTCCCAGTAGACCGAATGGGCAGTTCGAACCTCACACAAGTTGTAAGATGGCACAAGACACCGACATTATCGATCTAAAGGGATGTCGGTCAAACGGGATATCGGTCTCGCGGGCTACAATCTGTATGAGTTAGTGGGCCGTCGGTCTTTGTAGGCTGCATTCCGACGTCTTGCGGAATGAAAACTGTACAATCTGCTATCACTTATGACCAGTCACCGTTTGATATGCTATAGTTATGTCAGATTAATAGTCAACGCGACAAAATTGAATAAGTACGATTACAATGATAATGTTAAAAGCAAATCATATAGCCGTATATTGATATAAAGATCTTTCGCCAAATGAAATTAGACCTGCTTAAAACAAAAGTTACACACACACACAAACAAAACCCACTTATGACGAAACTCAACATTTAAAACCATTTAAAAGTACACACACGTAATTACAATTCTTCAGGTGTTTCTAGGTGTAAAATACATTGCTTTATATAATATGATTGGGGGATTCTGTGTGAATAAGTTGTATTTTCTCAGGTTTTCAGGAGTCAGGAGGACCCTGTAATACACATGGTCAGCTTGGTGTCTGGAAAAGCAGATGGGATGCTCAGATATGATTCTGAAAGGAAACAAAACACGCGATATACAGTTAAAACAAGTAGACCTAGATATTTGAAGAAGACAAACTCAATCGCATGGATTGTTGATGAGAAACAATAACATTATCAATCTCAAGTATTCTTTCTAACCTCAGGTAAAGTTCTTCCGACCAACACAATCAATAATAACAACATATAAAATATGTGTTTGAAAAATCAGGGCCCATAACAAGAATTGTTAAGAGGTGACAAAAACGAGATGGTTAAATATTTTTTTCACGTAAGCCTGCTGACTGAGATGTATTGATCCTATTGCCATAACTTTATAGCGCTTATTACAACCACTAGCGCTTCCGAACTTGAAGATTATTACCCCGGCTTTAGCTGTCGTGCCATTGCGGTGCTCTATAGCTTTCCAAAAAAATAATTCCTGCCAGGTACCCATTAACATCACCTGGGTTGAGTGTGGCAAATGTAGATCAATGTCTTGCCTAAGGACATTAGTGACACGGCGGGTCTCGAACCGCTGACCTTGTGATCGACAGTCCGGCCACTTAACCACTCGACCACGGCACCTCTTCAAAACTATGCAAGAGTGCCATCTTACCAGAATTAATGATGTCGAACTAGAGCAATGTGCAGCCTCCTTTCTTGTCTTTATAGTTGTTGAGCTGACCGACATGCAGCTCTCTTGTCAACAGAAAGTCATTCCCCATCTCCTGCTCGCAGTATTGAACAAGGCTGTGTATTGAATGAAAAAGAGGACACAATATAGTAATGGTAATGGTTTTATTGGAAACTCATTTGCAGCCAGATGGCTGAATTGCAGAATTTTGTGCATTGCGTTTAAACATAAATATTTTTATACCAACATAAATAAACTTCAATAAAATTATCCAGCAAATCGCATTAAGACATATCACACAGTGAATTAATTTTCTAAATAAATCAGTGTACACCTATATACAAATTAATTAAATTCGTTAAGCAGCTGACAGTTGCTTACATCTCTTTTAAAATCATCATAATGACGTTAAGTATATAAAAAGATCGTTCGAAATAAGAGCAAAAAGAGAAAATAGAGCAAAAGGACTGGAGGGAAATATACAATGTAGAAGAGAGGTATAGGGAGGGAAAATAATAATATATCATATGGTTAAAAAAAAGGCCTATAAAGTTCAATTACTTTAAAAAGATTGTTTTGTTTTGTTAAACTGATCCTTGCCTCTTTCTGTAGGCCATTGTCACCTAGCTGAAACAGGATCCAAAGCGACCGATCGATAGCGTATAAATTAATAAGAGTAATACATGTTATTGTTTACTACATAATAGTCGATGATGTCTACTAAGGTCGACCAATTAGGGGACAGAAAAGATGGCCACTTTAGACAGGTACAGTTTGTAGGCTTGTAAGACAGGTTCCACAACAGACATATTAGTTTCTTCTTTTTTTTTCAAGGGAGACGAAAGACATGCAGGCGGCCTTAGAAAGGTAACCATTACAACTGGTTTAATTACATGTACCTTGGTTTGACTGCAGTGCATAATATGAATTCAAGGGAATCCGCAAGGCACCTGCAAATATACTCTGGCTTTTACTGTCCCCATTCCAAGGCCCGCCTAATTAAAGCAGTCAAGTTCCTGGTATACCTGTTTGTTTGTACATGTATATACATGTACCTTGGTTTAACATTTCGTTTTTTTTTTTTTTTGGGGGGGGGGGGGGTGGTCTGTTGTCGGTCTTGTCAATGATAGACCAGTTCATATGATTAGTGACAAGTTACCATTAACATGTTATCAATGAATGAACTCCAATACCTTGAATCCAGTCTGCATATACTACATGTTGCTATTTCGGACAAGCTTTGGGCAAGCCTTTGGGCAAGCTTTCCGATGGTCTAGATCAACCTCTGTTTAAGAGGTATGAATACAATTTGAATATGTCAGTAAACCGTTTTTTCCATCGGTGTTTCATAGCGGGAAATATGATTACAATACGGAGATTTCCTGACTACGGCATCCCTTCTGCTCTGAAATCATCCCTGCATTTCCTCCCCGTCTCAAAATCAAATGACTTAAAGTGAATTGATTCATGTATTTGATTATGGGCCAACAATCTGCTTCTTTTCCCATTCTTTTCGAGTTAATATCCCACTTTCTGCGCTTAGTATAATATTATCAATAAAACTAGATTCAAAATTTTCCTTGAATTTGTCATAAGCAATCATCTATCGTTACCTTATTTCCTCATTACTTTGATGTCCACATAAATAAATATGTACTTCGCAGGAAACACTAAAAGCAACTTTAAATGTACTAATTAAAATAATGTCCAATTAAGATGAAAAATAATACCCTCTAAGAGTCTACGTCCGGGCTATTATAGTGCATGCATGGGCCCTATGTAGAAAATAGATTTTGGTCAAAAACATTCTCTAAGTGAAGCTGGTTGCCTTTTGATCGAGGAATATCTATACAAAATCAATGGCGATGCTTTTCTTTAAATTATAACCAGAGTGGTTTTTAATGAGTCTCTTTTTCTTCCCAAAAGGAAGTATTTTGTATCACTCAACAATGCGCTTTATAACTAAATCTATTTTTATAGGAAGAGGAAGGCGTGCCAATGGCGTTTGTAATTACATACAGAAATAATACCAACACATGTCAAACGTATTTGCTCTATTCTTTGTATACACTACATCGACATGCTGCAACAAAGCATTTTGCAACAGAAGTGATGCGAAATTATTATTAAGTTCTGACTCTTTCAACATTGACATGTTTTATACAAAATTATTTTCAAGATTGTGTCAAGCATTTTCAATTGATGGGTCTGCAAAGTAAAGATTACACTAATGCACTGAATCACCCGATGACTCAGACAAAATAATATATAATGGTATTCCAAATATAGCTCACTATTTCAAATAAACAAACATAAAATTGACATTATTAAGACATAGAAAATGTTGTTAACTTTGATTCTACTTATTTTGTATGAATTCATACAATGTACCAGTTCTACTTTGTATTTTGCTGTATTAAATTCTTAAATCATTGTATTGGAGAATAACTATAGACTGAGTGAATAGAGCATATATCATATTATTATTTCTGTCATTCTCAATGTCAGCAGTATCGCTTAGAGCAATACAGTAGCGAATGTATAACATTAAGATCCTTCTCCGTATTATGTGAAGACCGAAGTTATTGCAATGAAATGAGTATATTTCATAAATGTCTATATCAGCCATAACTATTCTTCTATGTATCATAATTTATGAAGTCCTAAGTTATACCATTATAATGAATATGTTCCCTATGTTATCACCAATCCAAATATACTTACTCAGCTGTGCATTGTGAGACTTTGACCCGCTCAACATTGAGCTCCCTCTGCAGCTGATCAATGTTCTTGTGAAGCGCCATTTGAGTTGAGGAAGAGGCCATTCCGAAATATCAAAGAGCTGTTAAAAATGAAATATATGATAGCTCCAATATCCAATCCAATTATAGATCCAATCTGAATCTATAACATGTGTTTGTACAGGGCAGTGATATAATTCCACGGCAGCTGTTCTTGGGTTGTCCGCTGTTTATATGTTCCAAGAAAAATCGGTTCGCGGTCCCTGTTGCGTGATCTGTCGAGTAGTAGATATATATTCGTTGATATATTTCCCTATGGTTAATAATGTATCCAAAGTTTCAGCACAGATTTTCTGGACTAGCTCTAGGCCTATTCCTGGACTCTTCTGGTATGCGTTATTGCCTCGGGTTTTAATGTGTGCTTTGATGTACAGCGTTTCCTGTTAGGACGGCGACGCAATGTATAAGCCGATGAGACACCAATGAGAGCTAGCTTTACTGGCAGATCGGCTACAAGTTTACCCCACCCTTTGTTGTTAAGAACACACCAGTGCAACAGACCCGGTGGATAGCCAGTCCTCCCTTATCAGAGTACACAATAAATCATCGAGCGCTGTTAACTATTAGTATTGGCGTGCTATTGGGGATCCAGAATGTGTGCTGTTGGAATGGACTTTGCTCGGTCCGCCTGCATTCGGAACGACTCTTGCATGAAAATGCTGTATCTCTTCTCGAAAAACACAAAACGCCGACATAATCCATTGACTGAGTCACGCACGGCCTATGCGAGGGGACAATAGTTTGTACTCCTTTTGAGGGGCGAAGGCAGCTGTTTCCCCATGGGAGGGGTTAAGCACAGTCATGAGGGTGCTTGAGAAGTTTGAAAAGGTTATTTTATAGCGTTTTATTCACCCCACTTTAGAGTAGGAAAATATTTCATCTTCCAGAATTTGGTGATGACTCTCTCTCTCTCTCTCTCTTTTTATCTACCATTCTCTCCCTCTCTTCCTATATCTCTTTTGCTCTCTCTGTCTCTTCCCTCTCTTTCTTTCTCTCTCTCTATATCTCTCTCTATCTTTCTATATACCATTCTCTCCTAGCTCTCTCTCCCTCTCCTTCTACAATGTATATCTATCTTTCTATCTCTCTCTTTCTGTCTCTCTTTATGCCTATGTCTCTGTCGCTCTGTCTCTCTCGCTGCCTCTCTTTTTCATAAATTATTATTATTATATTAAATTTACATGTCTTTGTTAGTTTCTGTTTTTTATATGACCAATCCCAAAAATGTATATTGCATAATTATGTACATTTCTTTCTAATGAAACGAAAAATAAATACTTTTGCTAATACTACTACTACTACTACTACTACTACTACTAGTACTACTATATTCGGATCCTAAATATTGCGAACGAGCGAAAGAAAGAAATGGAACATTCATTTAATGACAAACAAAATAATGTTTAGTCAGTAATATACATTAGATAAAATGTAAAATTATATATCGTTGCCAGGATTTATCTTGATTTATCAATTTTGCGTCAAGTGTTGCGAGCGAGGGGGAAAAAACAAACCTTTTTGTTGTGGTATAAATTTCATTCCGATATAATAGTGGAATTAATAATGTTATATTCGGACAGGGAAGTGCCCAAGTATTGTCATATTATCAAAATAGGGATATTAATGGACCGCGCTGCACTGTCCCGTTTCTAAATTTTGCGAGCGAGCGAAACGAGCTAGGAGAACGACACTTTACTATCTCTGACATTTTATTTCCTCATCTAAATCAGGTTCGATATCTTTTCGGTATCGACGAGGACGGCGAGGCAAATATTTCTTTCTCAGGCTCAAACATTTGTATATAATTTGGTCATAAGGAAAAGGAAGAGACTGGATTTCCAGCAACATTACTGTCTAGATGTGACTCTACTCGGGAAGGGAGGGGGGAATTTGGAGAGTTTGGGAAGCTTTGGGAATGAAGGGGGAGGGGATAGGTAAGTTTGTATGTGTGTCTGTGTGTGTGAGCGTGTGTGGTATGTCTGTNGTGAGTATGTGAGCGTGTGTGGTGTGTCTGTCTGTCTGTCTGTGCGTAAGGCTTCTGATCTAAAATATTAATTCATTATAATTAATTTGAAGACATTATGTACTGTGTATTAAAGGTATTACAAAGTTTTGGTAATTTTTGAAAACTGGCTGGATAGTGATTCTTTACAATTTTGATATATTTGGATGCCCCTGTGGATGTATTCTGAGCACTTAACAATTTAGCCCCTAAAACACTTCTGTTTTCGAGACAAGTTGAATATATAAATTTACCGGTGCTCCCGGTACATTTTGAAAATTTCAAATAGCGCCTACGGCCATACGATGGTAGCTGCGACCATGACAATCTCAGAATATGCAGTTGTGATATATAAATTCCAAACGGTAATAGCAAATCGGTCGATTGTAGTCAAGAAACAATGTTTTATAGCTAAATTAATAGTTTGACCAGGGACTTGAAAGAGGGAGCTATACAACATAAAGAGTTTATTATTTACAATTTAATCACTTCAGACTCGATTTGAACCGCGACAACGATCACTGAATATTGTAGAATCGCATATGCTTCCAATATGTTCTTTTGAACCAAATTCATGACCCCATATCGAAAATTTGTATTACCCTTAAACTAGATTATGTATTTCAGAGGGATGTACATCTTTTTCTTCATACATTGCTCGACACAATTTATAGGTGAAAAATCACACAGCGTTTTTCAAATTGATAACTATAATGATTTTATTTTAATACTATGTTGTTCTAAAGCTGGATTCTGGCAAAACAGAGTTTTTTTTCATTGTTGCCTCACCAAATTATTGAATCGGTTCACTGACCAGTGACGTATTTGGAGAGCTCACCTCTCTGTTGACCTGTAATAAAAAAAACTTCAAAAATCTATATTTTCCTATAAATTTTATCATACATCCACCCTACAGTGTACGTAATCATTGCACATGTACGTCTTTATACAACCTGTGTATGAAACAAATCTATTCTGTCATCAACTAAGAAAATCAAAGGTTATGAATTATTGTCTGTACAGAGCAAATTGGAGAAGATCTCGCAAGATACATCATAGTATTGATAATTTGTGTTTAACTGTCAACAACTTGAAAGAGACTGAATTTGCCTAGTTATATAGTAAACGGATATGGCTGAAAATGTCATTAATTTGATTTCCGCACATTTCTGCTTTTATCAAAATTTGCTATTTTTATTCTTGATTGATCATTTTTTCCCTCTGAAATACCCATTCCTTTCTCTTATATCATAATGTATGCAAAAGAGAAGACATTTTTCAACTTTAACATGGGTAACATAACTATGATCAGATTTATAATTCAATTTTCATGCTCATGATAAATTTGGGGAATCAAAGACATCAATACTTTTACGATTTTTACAAAGATTTTGATTGATGATTTCATTTCATGAACATATTTGCCAGGTTAATAAAGATAAGATAATTATGAAAACACTATATTGAAGATATAAACATTAGTAATATTATATAGACATCGTCGAAGAAACATTGAAAATCGTTGGGCCAGCGATTGTCGATGGCAAACATATCTGAATGGAACACAAACGAATATGCGATAAGGGAAAGCCCCTCTGACGTTATCAGGCAACGGCGATTGTGATTGGTCAAAAATGATGTCATTCACTCTTGCATCGGCATTACATCTATTTTTAGTGCACGACGTAGTACGGTGCGATTACAAACGTATTGCATCAGCTGGTGTATATAAACAACGATCTTCGCGTTGCAACATCAGTTCGGGAAAATGTAATTTGCAATACAAAACGACGTTAGATTTGCTGAGAAATGGAATCGTGATGAAACAGATAAACTCCTGCAGACGGAACACTGAAGGCGAGAAAATGACGAACTCTGTGCAAAACATAAACATGAACCCCAACGCCTCCATGATGCGCCGGCAGAAAAAACGGAGTTCGCGGAGTAATTTTAACGGGTACTACCCGCAGCGTCCCCCGAACTTCGGGCAGGATGGGTTGCGTTCCCTTCGCTGCCGGCCCAGCGAAGGCTAGGCATCGAACCAGGTACAATAAATCTCGGTTCCAAGCCCAAAATAAGAACCGAGAAGGACCAATTAAGGTGCAGCAGACACCTTGTAATATTTATCTCGGGGAGAATTTCGCTACTAAGTTGCAGGCAGCCTTCCAGTTCGAGAGATCTCTCCAACAAGCCGACTTTGAAGACGGTTTTGTGCAGTGCAGGTTCGATCCTTTCAAGCGATATCAAGAGATGGTTTTGTCAGGCATGGCAGCCAGAATGAAGGAATGCCCCAATGCTGGTGGAGATTCAGTCGAGTCTGAAGTCTTGAGGTAAGAATCAAATAACAGTAACACTTTCAATCACTTTAAAAAAAAATCATGTTTATGTGCATGCTCATCTGCTGATGATTTTTTCGATGTAAATTGATCAATCACTATTGAATGAGGTATTTCAAACTATTTCATTTTGTGATTGCTTGCAGAGATTTGCGGGCATGCAAGAAGAGAAGAGTGTGTTAACTATGATATGATCACATGTACTTTAATATTGATGTCTTTCACCTGATTTATGACCATGTTTGGCTACATCAATATATATAAATGAAACGGAAATGCTGATGCGTTTTTTGCAGAAATTTTTCTCTTTTCTGCTCGTGTATCTGTATATTGTTTAGGATCTTAAATCAAAAGTTATTGAGCCAAAGTGCCAAACCACAACATGAGGAATAATAATTGTTGAGAGAGCGTTGAGATCAGTATATTACCAATACCCTAATTATGCCTCCACAGCTTGGAGTTGCTCCATCGCTGCTTCGGAGCCAAGTTGTTGAAGACGGAGATGGAGGTCAAATACTTCCCGTACGGGGGCTCCATCGTAGACTACACCTGTGAGATGTTTGGGGTCAGTTTGGGCGTGTCTGTTACCAGGGCGATGAAGTACAAGGGAGAGTTTGAGAAGGAGGATGCGGAGAAGTTGTTGGGCAAGAAGTTGAGGGGTGAGTTGAGGTCGTCCATGCATGGGACATCATAATGGCTAAATAATAGTATTAAAGCTCATTTGATAATAATATTGTATACTCAGAAAAAATATGTACATAAAATATCACATTGATCCCCAGTGATTCTCTGGGCAAAGGTTGAGGCACATATATAGTGTCTCCAATTTTGCTGACAAACCCCTCCCGCCGCCCCCTCCCACATTTATCAGCACCTTGTCTATGAAAATCAAAGAAGGAATGGGTTTTAATCAATTTTGGCCGAGGGGGGGGGGGTTCTTGTTGTGTAATTTTTTGTAATATATGGTAGATTTGCAATCAGCCCCCCCCTCCCCAACCCTGACATCCATTAGTGATCGTTGCACCTCTTGAAATCATTAGTAAGATTTTAACATCAGTAAAACTATACGATATGAAAAGAAATGACAATGTGAATGTGTCACTGGTGTCACTGGTTGATAGCATGACCAAGGAGATTTGAATCTTTGTGGCCTGATCTTGCATGATTTCATTACAGGAAATTGATTTTGTTACACACTCGATGTTGTCCCAGACTCCCAGATAATTTTTGTTGAAGATTGCGACATTAGGGTTAATTCTTCACAACGATTCAATTCTATATGAAATTGAATACATGTACACATGTTAGTAATATAGGGGCACCATCTCTATTACTACTTCTACTTCATTTCCTTTTCTCAGGTATCGTGAACGCTACCCAGAATGCATTGGATAAGTGGTCCAAACAGATCCTCCACATTTGGGCGACCTCCTCCAAGGTCGCTGATGTCTTGACCTCTGTTTACCGCGACCTTTCACCTCAGTTGAGAATCAATACTGTTGTATTGGTTACCATAGTAACCACTCCCCAGCATTCCTTGTTCAAGAACTCAAGATGACCCGAGCTAGAAACTGTCGATAGAATATCATTTTCCTGGAAATCTCTCTAGTTTTGATCTACTCTTACATCGATCTGTTAAAATATCTCTTGAAAATTAAGTTTCCATTACATGTATATATTCTGACACTACCATGTTATGTGACAGTGATAATTAATACTTTTTTGAAATATTACTATCTAGAGCTTTCATGTTTTATATCCATTTTGATATTTTTGTTACCTAGTATTGTTTTGTATAAATCCTATGCAAATTTCTTTGAAAGCTGAAAGCTTTTAAAAAATTGGTAGCTCTTTGTGCTTTCATTATCTGTAACTTTATGCAATTTTTTGAAAATAGTTTGAACACTCTACCATGTGGCTGAAGACACATGCATGCTATGGTATGAAAAAAAGAACATTTGGTAAAAAAAATTCTTCACAAACTGAAACACGTGAATCTGGTCAGTGTGAATATGAAACATTTTTTTAAAAATAGCTACTCACATACACCAATGCCAACAACCCCATGTAAAATTAAAAACTAGGTTATGCTGTATGTTACTATGTTTAGTATTATTCATGTGTTAAAAGAGTTTGGACGTCGGCAAACCTTTATACTCACATGAGTTTTTATGATCTGCTAAAAGTGAGTTTTTTCACATAGATTGTCATGCTTTTACAATGTTTTTTTTTCTTCTTAGCTCTGGATAGATTTGATTCTAGTTTTATAACTGATCCTCCTGAATGATGGCTTTGAATGGAAACCTATCAGTGTCCCTGCTAGTTTCCTTGACCATAGTAATGTCTGAATTGCAAGACTACAAAAGACTTCGCACTTCACAGTCTACTGCACTACGTAGGCCCTGTATACCCAGATTTAAACCAGCAATTTGAAGAAAATTACATGATATATATGTTTTTTTCTTTTCTTCAGCAATCTTCTAAGACCCATATTGGACAATATTATAATAGACAAATATTCATGATAGTTAGTGTTATTTGATTGATATTTCAAGTTTCCGGACTCTCCCCCCTATAATATAGGAGACTGGCAAAGTTAGGCTAAGCACAAGGCTTTTATGGAATGTATTTATGTAACCAATAGTATGCACACACTGCTTGTTGTTGTTGTTGTTGGTTTTCATGGTGTTTTCCATCATTTTTGGATGATTTTTCGCCAGGCAATGTAAGAGGGACGTTGTTTCTGGTCCTCGCTTCATATTTTTGCTCTGCAAATTATGTTCCTGCTTTTAATATTTATGACCAGTCAACTCCAAATTTTCTTATATTTAGTAAAAACATTACTTGTTTTTTAATCTACATGTATATAAGCAGTCACTGTACCTACAGTATTTGTATTGAAGGTCATCAATGTAGTCTGAATTTGTGCAATATTTGTAATTTCAAATGAGATTATATATTTTTTTTAAATTAACCTAATGAATTTTTGCCTTTTGCTCATAAGGCCAAAATTAGGAGAGAGAGAGAGAGAGAGAGAGAGAGAGAGAGAGAGAGGGTTAAAAAGGTAAAGGAACAGGGGGGGGGTAGAGAAAGGAAGAGGGTTTGAGAGAGTGTACATCTCCAAGCATTGCAGTAACTCATTTGTTTGTTGCATGATATTATAAAGACTGAAATTTAAGAACTAGGACTTAATATTAATAGTATGCTATGCCAACATTATGTCCTTGTATATAGTTCTATAACTTTTCAAACTGTTTTGTTGAGGACCATTTCTTTTGTTTCACCAATAACTTATATTTAATTAAACAAAAAACGTATGTCTGAAAAGAGTTTTATTAATAATAATGAGGAAAAAAAAGGATTTCATGTAGGTGTCATGTCTCACATTCTACATAGAAAATATAAAGATCAGATAATTAGGTGTGCATGTGATGATCACAAACATATAAAATGTCAATTTATTAATTAATTTATAAAAAGAGAGGAATATCTTGTAACCTGTGCATTTTGATGAGCATTGTGAAAGGTACAGTCTGTTTTAAACTGACAAAAATAATTTGGCTAAATTTGAGACAATATATCTTCATAAAAGGAACAACTAGTGTTCAGTATAGAACTGGTAATGCAGGGCATGTACCAGGTGCATATTATTTTGGAAAGCTATATATTAAAATTTTCTCAACGTACAATGTACATGTTTTGCATCTTTACTCTTTCTTGTCAGTGTTTTGTTTCTTCTAACAGCTATTTAGCATCTGATGCAGGAAACTATAGCGGGTTACCGAGGCGGACTACTTTTTTTACAGGAAACTTAATGAAATGAAAAGTATCTACATTCACCATAAACTTTTGCAGCTCATGGCATCATTATACGCGAACAGTTTTTATTTGGGTTAACTTGATCACACATTGTTCTTCGAATAGGGAACAATCACGTTTTTCTCATATTGCTACATCGTTCAAATAATTTGTGATATATCTGAAAAAATATACATGGGTGAGAATGTTATAAAAAAATTGAAATATTTGCCAATTTTGATAGAAAAACAATGATTTTTGAATATTTGGATGTGTTGCCAATTTAAGGATTTTAAAGCTTAATTTTCCTTATTTGATTTGATTTGATTTGATTTATTTATTTCTGTTTGATTTTTTTTCTTTTGCATTTTTACAAAATATATAACAAACAAATATTGGAAATTTACACAGGAGAAAGAAAATAACTGTAACTAATCGAAAACATCAAACTTAAAATTCCTAGCTTCAAAATGCTGTTTATTCATGAATAGAAAATGGACGCTGTGTATGCAGAAATGTTTAATAATAAATTTAAGGGCTTTTAATCAAAAGTTCTGGAGCCAAACCACACAATGTGGAATGATTGTCGCAAAAGCGTTAAAAAGGAAAGACACATAGGTCAAACGCAAGGTCACAAACAAGGTCACACAAAGCCAGCTCTTACATGTATCAAAAATGAAGAGAACAACAGATTGCAATCAATTATTATATATAAAAGTTTAATTTCAAATCAAACTACTAACACATTTTTAATGACATTACATGTATATAAACCGAGTACAAATAAAAGAAACATTTAAAAAATAAACAATATATCATTAATCTTGGCATCAGAGCCAGGGTTCCATGACAACAAGTATTTGTGTACCATCTTATAGATATAAGGAAGTTCATTAGAATTGTCTTTGCAGTAACTCCCAGTTTCTTATTCGTATGCAGACTAAATGTTTTCATGATTTCCAATTTTCCGTACAGGGTAGTTGCAACCAAAATTCTTTCTTATGTATCATCTTGTATAAATTTTCAATGGCATTTCAAAGTGAAGAGACCTGGAATGACCCACCAAATATTGGTTTATTGCTGTTTGGTCTACATCTACTTTGTTTACTTCCCAATAGGTTTTTCCATAATTACACCCAGTCCGTCTATGATCTGCATGGTCTAATACACAATTAATCATAGACAATAATGATCATTCATGATTATTAGACCTTAGATGGTTAGTAGATTAAGTGGAGATTAGACCAAATGGAAATTAAACCAAATGGATATCATCTGAAATGGACATTAGACCAAATGATAAGACAAAATGATAATTAGACCATGCGTATAGTAGATGGGCTGGTTATAATCGGGTAATAATCGGGAGCGCCAGGAGGGTTAAATCTGGCTGACATGAGCGCTATGTACAAGAACCCATTTATATTATTATTATCATAGACCAAATGGCAATTCACCCAAATATCCACCAACCTTTGACACATGGAGACAATCCACTTTGTGCATTTTAGAATAATCACTGCCAAGGTGATGAAGGTGCTTCATGAATACCTTTTGTTTGACCTCTAGAGGAGAATACTTTCATGTGTGTATTAGAGAATGTGCCGTCAATGAACAATGAATGATTACATAGCTTTCATGAGCACGAATCCAGTATTCGTCTCGATGGGCGTGTACCTTTTGTTCGCCATCTTGAGAAGAATACACATACTTCCACACATGTAATAAAGAATGTGCTGTCGATGAATGATTACATAACTTTCATGAGCATGAATTCAGTATTCGTCTTGGTTTTACAATTTTGGGACAAATGACCCTTATCTGACCATACACAGATTGTTTTTACGAACTGGTTTATTCAGATAATCTCATTTCAATAACAATGACCCAACAAGCCACATGCTCTTCAGAAATTACGCTTAATTATATACTTTTCTTGCGAATGTGATTTAGATTATAAAACATGTATAATTAAATAGTTTTTTAATATTTTCTCACCCAGTTGATAAATGACATGAACTCTTTTCTAACGACGAAATATCTTAGTTTTTGTTTACTATTCTTTTTTTGTCATAATATATAATATTGTTTGACTTTACATCAGAATTTTATATTTCCCCAAATATCTAACATAAATGTGAAAAGATGGTTTAACACCTTAATATAAAACACAAACCTCACAGTTATTCATCCATCTGTAGGTCAGTATTTTTCTCACACTGATTTTGTTATTTATCCACAAGTCATCCAAGCACCTTTTTAATAGCTGTCATTCCAAATGTGCAAGGCTATTATACATACACAAATCTTCTTTTCTTTTCTCTCCTTATCGCCAACTACCCATTAATTAAAAACATAAATTTATGGCACAAAATAGTCAAACATAATGAAAAAGGAAAATGATTACGAACTTACATTACTTATCAATTTGAAGAGTGATTGCACTTAGATACTAAAAGTTAATATGACAAGAGGAATCAATGAAATAACAAAAGTGGTAAACAAAAGTGAAAATAATCAGGGAAAGTGAAATTAAGTTCCAATAGCAACAGACATTAACAGGATTTGTTAAAGCCCCACTGCACTGGTTTGGCCAGGAGGGATTAGACCTCCCTGCATGGTCAACGATAAGTGGTTATCTCAACAAATCAGCTCTCAATTAACATAAGAAAAAGGGGATCACGGGGGATCAATGGTCACAGATTAGGCATTTGTTGCTATATTGAGGGCGCAAGTTGCTATAAGTAGTGCAGTGGGACTTTAAAGGATGAAGTATAACAGAACAATTAAAATCAACAAGTAATTGAGAATAACAAAACTGAGAAGTTACATTAAAGAAGGGAAGCCTTTATGTCGAGTCTACATATACCTAACAAAACAAAAGAAAAA
>BEXV01001050.1:37816-52144 GCA_003118195.1 Hemicentrotus pulcherrimus | reverse complement strand
TATCATTATTATTGTTATTGTTATTATTATTGTCCTTATTAATTTTTAAATTAATCATTATCATTAATATTATTATTATAATCATCATTATACTTCATTATTGTCATTAATTTATCAAAGCAGTAATCACTATACATGTATTCACTTTATATATGGGCACTGCAAATTGACTGAATGGGTGAAGTCACTGTGACGTAGTGCCGTACAACTTCCCCATTTGTTTCAACACACTAAGTGATTAAAATGTCAATTTTTCAAAAGGCATGACTCAGGATTTTTTTTTTTGGACTTATAACGCTATCCATACAATGATTTGAGTAGTGCCCAAATGGAGAGAGCACTAAGCAAAGAATAACAAAATTATGATATTTGGTACATGGCAATTAAAGAGGAGAGTTGTCCATGACTATGTCACAATCTACTGAACAAATTGCCAATTTCAGATTCAAACCTAGATTTAGTTATCTCATATTTCTAACTCCCTTATTATTGGGTCCGATTCATTTCAACCTGTTGCTTTACTGTTTCTTTTATTTCTGCTTTCATACCAATCAACTTGTTAATACAAGGGTGAGATTAATTGCCCTAATACGTGGAACAATGTGTGCAGCGCTTTGTAACTGCCATGGAAAAATCTACCATTATATCAAATACCTTTTGCCTGGGATTGGATAAATTTCATCTACATATTTTCGCCAGGCTGGCAGAAGGACGTTAGCTCAAATTTCAGGTAAAAAATTAACCTCAAACTTTTATAAAACTGACTTATTTCTGAAAATAAATTGTGGCCGTGTTCTACTTTAACATTTCTATTAGTCGTTTAAGTTTTAAACCAATTTTCGGGACGGAAAGCGGTTTAAAGGGATCCGGTAACTATGTCTCAGATTCTGAAACATAATTCTGGATTTAGCTCATGATGCAATGATAATTATAAACCTTTAGGTCAGTCAGGAACCCCATGACTTTTACAAGCCGATCGCCTGCCTGATCATCAAGATATTTATGATTGGAATTACAAATTTTAAAAACCGTTCGCCTGACGGTTTTCATAACACTACAGTCTATTGGGGAAAACGAGTATGGTAAAACTGGTCACTCAGAGATTTTTACGTTTTTGAGGCACTTCTTGATCATTTTGAAGCGCATTTTTTTTAGGGCTTCAATATTACACCATATCACAGACACTGATAACATGTAGAGCTGTGTATCTCAGATTTAACATTGTTACACGATCCCTTTAAATATAAAACAAATCTTTAAATGCGAATAATTTGAAAAGTAGTTTTTGAGTTGCTTGCGCGCTAACGCCCTTCTGCCAGCCGTTCGATGATATGATAAGGGAACTTACTTGAACAGTTGAGTTCATCACTGCCAGTGAACGGACAGTCAAACACATTGTCACAAACATAGCTCGCATGAATGCATCCCGTCTGATCGTCACACTCAAACTCGCTGTCATGGTTACCACATGCTCCTATAATGGGTATCATAAAAATGATGATGATGATAATGATGACTATATTACCAATATACTAATCTTTAGAATAAATTTATTTCTCGCTTGTGTCCTCTCTGTATCCACACTTCAATCTCTCTGTTCATGCAACTTTTAAATTATACCCTGTTTAAATCACACTCGGTGTCACACCAGATGACTGTTTGAGGTAAACACAGATGACAATCCTTCTCAAACACAAGGTAACGAGCCCAGGGTTGCATGTCTGCAGTAATCACAAGGTACGTTGTCGTGGCAACACGTCCACAGTGAAAAACCACACGCTATTGCTACAGCTGTGCAAAAATTCAAATTAAAAAAAAAGAAAACTTCGCTAGGCAGTGCTGCTCATTGATGATGTCTACATGGAATATATTTCATATTAAAAAAAATATATATTCATCAAACAAATTGAAAATTATGGTTTCATATGATATATTTTTATATCAATGTTATAGCGAAATATAAATAAAACAGGTTGTTATTGCCAACACGTGTTCAGATTGATCTCATTGTTTACATCCATCTTCAAGGCTGATCACGTCCATGGAGCAAGGGCGAGCGCTTTAGAGTGTGAAGTCTTCCGGTTTCTACCCTGCAAGCGTTTAGATCTATGCTCAAACAATGGATCACTCCGGATGCCTCTGGAGGTTGTGCTGTGCCGTGCTAGACCGTCTAGCATGAATATTACCTCACGTTTACCTTGTGTTCGGCTTTGTCCTTTGTGCAGCGGGCGTTTAGATCTACAGTGGACATGTGATGACACGAGGTATTAACCTCTGGAGTTGACCTCACTTTTTTCATAGATCTATCATCTAAACAGGATTTTACCATATGCGGTACAGCTTCATCCTCTCGCACTGAGGAACACATACCTCTCTCTATCTCTCTTCCTCTCTCTTTCTCTGTCTCTCACTCGATCACTCTCTCTTGCTCTCTGTCTCTCACTCTTTCTCTCCAAGATCAAGAAATCTTGTTCACACTCTCTTTCTCTCAGTATTCCCCTCTCTCTTTAACCCTAACAGGGCAGGGGCTTGCAAAATCCACCCCTATCTGGACACCTAGTGCTAGTCTCTAGTACCAAGTAACCCTCTCCCCTCTTTCTCTCACGTATACCTCCTTTAAATATATCTGTTCATACCGATTTTTCTAAACTTACTGCAATTGTACATGGTACAATTATCAAGCCCTCTATTATGTTGCTTCATCCCAAAGCAATCTCTTTCTTTCTCCTCTACATTTTACTCTCTCTTAGTTTCTGTTTTTTCTCTCTTTCAATTTCTTAAAAACTTACTAAGATCACAGGCAGTACAGTTAGCAAGCCCTCCACTTCCTTCTTCCTCTCCCATTATTAAAACAATCTCTCTCTTTCTCTTTTCATGAATATTTTCTTCTCCCTCTAGCTCTCTCAAAGTTTGTGTATCCTCTCTCTTCCAATTTTGCTCATAAACGTCTTTTCAAAACTTACTGCAATCATAGGCAGTACAGTTTGCAAGCCTTCGTTTTCATTCATCCTCTCCCATTACTAAAACAATCTCTCTCTTTCATTTTCTATGAATATTTTCTTCTCCCTCTAGCTCTCTCAAAGTTTGTGTATGCTCTCTCTTCTAATTTCTATCCATATGGCATTTTCAAAACTTACTGCGATCGTAGGCAGTACAGTTAGCGAGCTTTCCTTTTCATTCCTCCTCTTCCATTATTAATCAATCTCTCTCTATCTCTCTCTATGAATATTTTCTCTCCCTCTAGCTCTCTTCCAATTTCAGTATCTCCTCTTGTTCAATTTCTCTGTCTATGTGGCATTTTCAAAACTTACTGGGATCGTAGGCAGTACAGTTAGCGAACTTTCCTTTTCATTCCTCCTCTTCCATTATTAAAACAATCACACTCTATCTCTCTCTATGAATATTTTCTCTCCCTCTAGCTCTCTTCCAATTTCAGTATCTCCTCTTGTTCAATTTCTCTGTCCATGTGGCATTTTCAAAACTTACTGCGATCGTAGGCAGTACAGTTAGCGAGCTTTCCTTTTCATTCCTCCTCTTCCATAATTAAAACAATCTCTCTCTATCTCTCTCTATGAATATTTTCTCTCCCTCTAGCTCTCTTCCAATATCAGTATCTCCTCTCTTTCGATTTCTCTATCCATATGGCATTTTCAAAACTGCGTTCGTAGTTAGTATAGTTAGCAAGCCTTCCTTCTCCTTCGTCTTCTCCCATTGAGCAGTCTTTTTCTGCATCGCACAGGAAGTGGCTTTCGATACAATCCCCATCGTTACACTATCTCTCACTATCTCTCTCTATAAATATTTTCTCTCCCTCTATCACTGAATTTCAGTATCCTCTCTCTTCCAATTTTGCTCATACACATCTTTTCAAAACTTACTGCGATCGTAGGCAGTACAGTTAGCAAGCCTTCCGTCTCCTTCGTCTTCTCCCATTGAGCAGTCTTTTTCTGTGTCGCACAGGAAGTGGCTTTCGATGCAATGCCCATCGTAACACTGCACCTGTCCCTCTGAGCAGTCTGGAAACACATGAGCTGAGAAGGGATAAAATAGGACATATGTGAACTGGCCAATCATTGGTAGTGGGTAGCATACTCGTTTCCCCCAATAGACTGTAGTGTTATGAAAAGCGTTTGGCCAACGTTTTTCAAAATTTATAATTCCAATCATAAATATCTTGATAATTAGACAGGTGATCGGCTTGTAAAAGTCATGGAGTTCCTGACTGACCTTAAGGTTTAGAATTATCATTGCAGCATGAGCTAAATCCAGGATTTTGTTTTAGAATCTGAGACACAGTTATCGGATCCCTTTGAGGCTCGCTCAGATATGACACAGCAAAAACAGCTGCGTTTTTAAAAATGATGATGTGAAGTGTAATATGTGTGACATTTCTGTATCTCATAGAGCTCAGTGAATACCCACAAGTTATTTGTTGTGCCCAGTTGCCATTCATATGCAATGTAGTACAATTTTCTCACCGGCGGTTAGTAATAGTCATATGTCCTTCCACACAGAATATGTAAGAAAGAAACAGAGGAAACTACTGTAGGGTTCATAATTTTGGTTTCTGCAGGGCTAGAAATAGAAATTATTCTTCTAAAATAAGAGTGGTTGGCAGTTTACTCTCCAGTTCTTCTAACTTTATCCAGTTCTTCTAACTTTCAGTAAATTTGTTTCTCTCCAGTTCTTCTAACTTTTAGTAATATGTTTCTCTCAGCGTTAGAAAATACAGTCAAACCTGTCTTAAGGCTTGCTCAGATATGACACCACAAAAACAGCAGCGTTTATTTTAATGATGACCTAAAGTGTAATATGTGTGACATTTCTGTGGTTGGCAGCTTTGCTATTTATCCAGTTCTAACTTTTTTTCCATTTTTTTATTGAGACCACCTTAGTGTCAGGGTGGCCTTCCCTGTCACATGATGTATGAGGTAAAATGGTATATGCATGATGCTACATCAAAAGATGTATAATGTCAAACCTTGGACCAGCACTAGAAACTTACTGCTAATGTCTGTCGTAGTGACAGTCAGGTCAAACCCTCTGCCATTTGCGTAGTGACCGCAGTGATAGTCTAACCAGGCAACATTGCTGGGAATGACAGCCTCGTTCGGATTGGTACGATGGTAGTAGATGGCGTAGAGCGAGGTCCTGTCGTCCGGGTCAGGGCCTGTTCCGAGGGAGAGATACGTGTGGATGCTAACGGAGAAGTCGTTGAAGACCACTTGGACGTAGAGACCTTCTGGTACCGTGATGACCCAGAGGTAGTAGCAGAGTGTGTCGTGTGGTGAGGGGTAGCCTGGTGATTGGATCTGACGCTCTTCACCAGCAGTTAATGTGAGGAGCTCTGTTGACGAAGCAATAGGTTAGAAAAAATATATCATTTGTTAGAGAGCATATTATTGGACGAGAAGTTTGTATGTGACACTCAGTAAGTTATCAAATCATACTCTGTAAAGTTAAACAGTACTTCATGTAGAACCCTGCCATAGCACCAATGTCCTTTGGCATGACAGTAATCTACATACATATGCCATTCCAGGGCTTGCCCTTAACTTTTTTTTGAGGTGGCCAGCAGGGCCACTTGGGTAGGAGATCTGGGTGGCCAAATGGATTTTCAGGTGGCCCCAGTCTTATGAGTTATCAAATAATGCAAATGTTTAATAAAAAAATGCATACATTAAACGTGTTAAAAGCAGCATGAGCTGCATTTAATAATGAAAGGTGAGTGACTCTTTAGACTCTCATTCCAAATCCTCTCTCTTTGTTTCTATACTTCTGTCTCAACTTCACTTCAATATTTTTCTCCCTTTCTCCTTGACTATCATGCATCACAAGGACCCCCTCCCCCATAAGTTAGGATTGTACAGGGCACACAAGGCGCCAAACTTCTGCTTTTCTATGAGCTCCAAGTTCTGTTGGAAGATATAACATTGATTGTATATTTACTTGACGTTGTACTTCTATTCTGAACTGAATAAATGGTATTTTTTTGTAATTTATTATTTTGATATTTTCTGGTTATACTGGACTGGATAATCAGTCAATAATTATGCAAAAATACATGCAGTTAAAGAGGATCACACACGGAAAGATTAGCACCAAGTCATTCAAAATAATTTAAGTCAGAATTTCTTCTTTTGTTCTTTTTTTCTTCAAGACAACATTTTATTGCACTGCATGTTTTCTTAGCATGGACAGTGAATAACATGCATGTAATTATATATGGGCTACCCGCCCTTGAGTCAGTTATCTATAAGAACAAACTCAAACAACTAAATAAATTAGGATGGCTGGAAATTGCCTTTTCTGTTTTGGCAAGTTACTTTCAAGGTGTTACCCTGTAAATCAAGTGATTAAATGCTTCTCTGTACCCCAAGAAACAAACACAAACATATGCCAAGTAGCACCAGTCCTGTGGAAGAATAAGTTTTGGCAAAAAGCTAAATAAATATAAATACATGTATGTAAATGTAAATATATTAACAACACATTTTTGTTGTTGTACAATAGCATGAAAGACAGGTTAACTTGCAGATGATCGTTTTGATTGCCAAAAATAAATTAGATTCTGAGTGACTAAACATTTAAACTCAACTAAAGTTACCTCATTCATGAACAAACTGAAACAGCTAAATAAATTGTAAGGCTGTAAATTGCCTTTTCGGTTTTTGGCAAGGTACTTTCAAGATATTGCCAGTAACCCTGTTACAAAAAATGCATTCAGTCACTCAAGTGATTAAATACTTCTCTGTACAACGAGAAAAAAACGCAAACACATCGACTACAAGTAGCAGCAGTTCTGTGGAAGAATAAATTTTGGCAAAAAACTAATATAGGAAAATATAAATGTGTAATATATTAACAACACGTCCAAAGACATCTTTTCTTTTTTTACTCTTTTGTACTCTTCCCTTGCTTCCCTTTTTCTTTTGTCCCGATCTTTTTTAGGGTTAGACACATTAAGGAATCGCCATATCTTTAGAAGACTTACTTTTAGATCATTCTGATCGACTTTTGCTCAGGTAGAAAACAAACGCGCACATGTACAAGTTGTACATTGGATAACGAAGCCTGTACATGTATTAGCACCTGGAGGTCCATTTAAAACTAATATTTGCATCTCGTTCCGTACATTTCAACCAAGTGATTTACTACTGATGATCGATGATGAATTTCATATTATTTATTATTGTATTATTCATATTATCTGTTTAGAAATTTGTTGACATTGGGAAAGAAACCAATAAAGAATCAAACCGGCAACTCCTAAAAAGATCCAAATATTATTCTGAAAGTAGGCCAATTGAAATAAATTAATGATTTTTTTTTTCTCAAGACTCAAATATATATTTTGCAAATTTCTATATAATAGCCGCCTATTTTATAACGGTAGACTTTTGATAAGTATTGTAAGACTATATCTTGAATCTTCTACGTAACAATACCAGAGTATACTATTGCCTTTCCCTGATCTAGTGTTATTAAACAAGGTGGTAGGACCTCCACATCAATTGTTTCAGAAAAAGGAAAGTCACGATAAACAAAAATTTTTTTTTTTTTTACTTGGCCTTATCGGCAATGGTAAAAGTCTCGTAAACAAACTGTCAGAGACGCGGCTGCGTTACCTCGATCCATCTATCGCTCTCTCTTATTCCTGAATCACATTTTCTCTACGGAGCCCGTACGATGTTTAAAAACAGCCGTTTAAACCCATTTCGTACGAACCACACCGTACGAAATTGGTCGAAACGGCTGTTTTTAAACATCGTACAGGCTCCGTAGAGCTAGAGGAAATGTAATTCAGGCATTACTGCTCAAATATTTTATGCGTCAGTGGACAGGGATACCTCGTAAACATGTTATGTACAGGACACAAGATCAGATTTTAGCAAATTATTTGCCATTTGTTTTCCATCAAAATTCATGGCCCTGAATTTTTTTTATTATTTAGGCCTTATATATATTTAGTTAAAAAGGTCCATGTAGTGCTACAAATAAAACGTGAACATCCCCTGTTTAACTTAAACTAATGAACATCAATGATGATTGCTACCTAGTAATAACAGATCAATTATTCAATCGATAATCACAAAAAATTAACAACAGAACAGCATACATTATCACCAACAAAGCGTACCGCCGTAGGCCTACGTTGTTATCAAACAAAAAACACGTGAAATTCTCATTTTATGAAGCTCGCACGGCTTCCACACGTACACACTGATTGAGTTACCTTTATTTTCAATCAATATTAATACCTCCACCAATCATAATGTCAAATACCAGACACACCCATTGTTGTTCCCTCGTTGCTTAGTATAGTCCACAATTAGTCGCAAATACACCAATCACAATGCTGGGATTTGGGAATCCCCAACTTACCCGCCCGAAATCTCATGCGCAGTTTGTAAATGCTCAACAAAGAGTTGAGAAGCGTACTAGCTGTGCTGCAATGCGGATATCGACAGCTGCCCTATACGCGGTAGCATATGATAGCGCTACGTCTATGTACCGGCCGGGCCGGGGTGGCGGCGGCGGTGTGTACAGTACAGCATCGTTTTTATGAAGTTAGTATGCAAAACAAAACATATCCTTGTTTGATAGATCGGATTGTGTCGCTTGGAAATGCTTGGAAAAATAAATGTCGCCTCGGTTTCGGGTAGATCTATAGGTTAAACAAGTTGTTGATAAATAATTTATATATTACTGTCCAAATATTTGGGTGGCCAGCCGGGCCATCTAGTTTGTGATTTCAGGTGGCCCGACAGCGTTTCAGATGGCCATTGGCACCGGGCCACCGCTAAATTCGAGCCCTGCATTCTCCACCAGAGTGAAGTACATGGGTACATACATGGGTACCCAGTAGGACAAAATTCCTTGAATTGTGAAGTACCTTTTGGGGATAGCTTGATTATAGCATGATTGTAGGGCCTTATAAGGGAGAACATTACAAATATTCTAGGTAAACAAGATATACATGTACATGTATTATCAATATCATTATTAATTAATTGTTACTATCATCATTGTTATGCTGGTCTTGATCTCATTCGCATACTGAAGGGCAAACCGTAGCCTTAGGCTTCAAGTCATCTTCGTAAGAGTCTTAAATACAGCACCTAGCAGAGCTGCTTTCTACAGGAGGCTCTATCTTTGTGGTAACCCCAATCTTCTTCAGAAGTTTAGGAAGATTGCTTGTGATCATATCTAATCATCATCATTACTTTCGTTATCATTATTATTATCACCATGGTCATCACCTACATCATCATCAAATTCTTCTTACTATTAAAGCCCCACTGTACTTCTTTTAGCTACTTGCTCCCTCTATACAGAAAACAATGCCTAAGTGGTGCCCGTTGGTCCCCCATGATCCTCTTTTTCTTATGTTAATTGAGAGCTGAGTCGATGAGATAGCCACCTGCCAGTGACCACACTGGGTGGTATAATCCCTTCTGGACAAACTAGTACAGACAGGCTTTAAATTAGCTAAATAAAACAACAGACTTGTGCACTAACCTGTGTTCTCCACTGTTCCACAGTTCAATTCATCATCTGATGTAAAGCAGTCATCATAGCCGTCACATATATAGTAAGTAGGTATGCAGGCTCCATCACCACAGGTGAATTGATCATCTTCACATAAGCCTGTAAGGAATGCAATCAAACGGTTTACTATTATCTTGTAACCACTGCCGGATTGTGAAATATTAACAATTATAGAAATAGAGAGAGATATTATCAGAGCTGCCAACCTTGTGCGACCAAAAAAGGGAACCATGATGGCAAAAAAAGAGGAATTTCAAGCAAAAACTAGACTGTAATTCGTCACTTTGACAAATTAGGTGATACAAAGCTATTTTTGTATCATGAAAGTGTGCCGATGATGATCTAATGATAATATTCATAAATACGATAATGACCATATTGATGATGATGAATTTTGGTTTTAAATGACAATGACCATGATTAGAAGTAATATAGCGCCCCTTCAGGTATTCGATAGAGAATTGTTATATGATTAAACTATTAATTTACTAAACAAGCTCAAATTTTTGCCTGATTGCAGAGCCTACCAATCGTTAAACTGATATTTCGACGCACTGCATACGCAACACGTCGACATTCCAAAAGAATCAACAAATTCACAATTATCCAACCCGACAGTCTTCCTTTTTTCACTTACACAAACTGAGAACTTTACTAAAACAAAAAACTTTAATTTATACTGGTCCTGTGTACTGGAACTCATTAGACATTTCGCTCAAACAGCTGCCAAGTTTAATTACTTTTAACCCGTTGACTACTGAATTATCTTATTCCCATAGGCTTAACACAGGGACTACCAGGTTCCCGTAAGCAATGGGTTAAATATCACTTGAAACATAAACTTCTACTCCAGTATGAAAATGTTTAAGGTCATCATGATAGAGACCATCGGTATCATCAACCATTGTTGGGTGGCTGCACCACACACCCTTTTTTATTTTTTGTTTTGTTTGTTGTTTTATATATCATGTTAACAAATGTATTATGTAAAGGGAAACTGAATTACAAGCATAATGCTTCCAAGGTTTCCTCCTCATTATTACTCATTACTGCTAATTATCATTAGCATCACATGTATTTAATGACTTGCCATTACATCGTTTGAATTACTGTTGTATCAATTAAATATTATGTACATGTTTTGTTACCTTGTATATGCCTTACTTTGTAAATTCTTTTCATATGCAGTTAATGTGGAAATAAAATCTTTAAAAAAAACAACAAAAAAACATAATGAACAAGTCTAGACTGGAATTTAGTATCAATCACCTCCAATAGGCATAACACGCATATTAAGCAAAAATCTGACATATGTCGCCTTTAATCACAATTTCCACCATAATGACGTCATCAAAATGAATAAATATTGGTGATGAACATGTGGAGAATTGTCTCAGCTACAACATACCAAAGTTTGGAAGAAAATCAATCAATATTTACAGATATACAATCGATTTCCCATAAAGATGCTGACGTCATAATGTGTGTAGTCGTATTTTTAGTTCCAAGGCTATTATAATGACATCATGATGTACTTGATGGCTAAATGAGACATGAAATCATATCTCCGACTCATACTCTATCTAAATATGAACAAAAAAATTGGCAGTCTTTATTCATCCCAATGGACTTTTTATAGGCTTTTTTTTTTCCAATATATGCTATGTAATACAGAGCTTGCACGCACCGATCAGATATTTATCTTCAAGGGACGCTCATTCCGTCATTAATAGTGATAAAGAGATGCATACATGCCAACATTTGAGAATCAGAAATCTGTACACTATGTGCGCGAAGCGCACATCACGAGCGCGAAGTCCTTTTAGCCGGGGTCCAGGGCCCGCTTTAGGGCCCTGGAAGCTCTGGGTTTCCAGATGCTCTCTGGCGCAATCTGAGCCTATTTTAGGGACCATTTCCCCTAAAATTCAACCCAAGTTTATGGGTAATTTTTGTGTCATACCAAACAAAAAAGTGATTGGAGTGAATTCCACATTTTAATTTATCCTAGTAGAGGCAGAGCAGATAATAGACATAGGGTCTAGATATAATTAGCCACTCATGCAGAGTTACTTTTTAAATTATTATACATGACATAGATTAGATCTATGCATTAAATGAGACTGGGAATAATGGTATTCAACTTTCCAGACAACAGTCAACAATCCAAATTATTGTAACTCATTCAGCTACATGTACTGTAAATAAGGTTGTCAAAATCAATTCACCTCGGCTTGCTCATTGTCTTTATGTTTGTTATTGGATAGGTGCCTCGTAATGTCGTTGGCTCCTCCACCACTAATCTTTAGATCTTGGCGACAATAAATGCAGTAGATCTAGATATGCATATTCCTCCCCTTTTTTGCTTGCTCTAATAAAGGGAAATCGTTCCTTGTATTCCTGTTTGTACTTCTGAATTCGTCTTGCTGCTGTTCCGCTCATTTTGACAGATTTTCTTCCGAGACTAATCACAAATCACAGTTATACGGTACCTCGAAACACGTACTTTGCATGGGGATCCTATGCATATACGGTGCGCTAGCCGCACGCGATAGCGAATGCATATCGCATGCATGCTGATATGCGCATGCAAACGTATAGAAATTATACCTACGAGATTTGCCAGCGCAAGTATTTTACGTACGGAAATGTTACGTACGGAAACACATATCAGAGTGCACGTGGCGCGCAGCAACACGCTGCACTGTACGTACATATCAGTGCACGCTGCACGCATCTTGCGCAATGCAATCCGTTCAGCACTCGATCGTACAATGATATGTATGGAAAGCCAAATTCCCCAAAATCGGAACGTTCCGTTTTTTTAGGGCTATGAAAACGTCAAAAACCGAACAGTTCCGTTAAAATCGGAACGGTTGGCATGTCTGGAGATGAACATGGTATCAAATTGGTCAAACGAATACGTACAAAAATGCGTGTTTGCATGATTTTTTATGAAATGCTTATAATGACCTGAAAATTATGCACAAAAAGATTTCAACGATTTTGAGAATGATTTAAAAAAATTAACGCGCGCGTTAACGCGCGCATGTATGCTTGTGTGCATTTATTGACCTGAAATTGACTGGACAGATATTGATCTTAATCCTGATAATTATAAATGAGAAATTCCTTTCAGTTATGAAGATATGATCATAAGTTGATTTTCACAAAATGGCGCCTGGATGACGTCACGATAACTTTGACTCTCTAAAAAGTCAAGCAGTTCTTAGTTAGACTAAGATCTATCATCATGGCAAGTTTCATGATAATGGCTTAATTCAGTCTTGAGATATCCTACCAACAAATTCTTGGAAGAATAATAATAAATAATAAATAAATAAATAAAACAAATCTTGACAAAATCAAAAGGTGATACGTATATTTCATACGTATCACCTAATGAAGAAAAATCTTGACGATTTTTCAAAAGGTGATACGTACATTTCATACATATCACCTAAAAAAGGAATACTAAACTTACAAACACGTGCATCACACTGTTATTTCCATACAAGCAGGTATTTTGGGGGGTTATTTTGGTGGGTTATTTTGGTATTATCAGCATTTCAATCTTTTTGAGAATATTTACTCTTGAAGTATGTTTTCAAGTACCGGTATGTATTAAATTTAGTTTTTTATTGCATTTGTGAGAAAATCAACATTTTAGGCTACCGGTAGTTGTTTGACATGCGTTTAAAATAAAAAAAGTATTTTATGAAGAAAAAACGTAGTACCGTAATTTTGAGGAAAAAATTGTGGCAAAAAATCAATGGTTGGCAGCTCTGTGTTATACATATATACCGTGTTGTGAGAAGGTAAGGTGGAAATTATTTATCTGAGGAGGGACTGGCATAGTGTTATTGCCGGTCCCTCCTGAGATATATAATTTTCACTATGCTTGGTATATTTCATTTATATCTGTTCTTTACAACTAATTCAGATCAAAACCGATTAGGTAGCACCTGATCTGGATCTGGTTTGTTCATGTTTGTTTACAACAATTTACTTTTGGAGCTTTTGAGAGCTTAATTGCTCATTGCTCCTCTTGCTTTTGCTGAAGCTTACCGCATGATAATTCGTCCTCTCCTTCGGGGCAATTAGTAAAGTAGTTGCACTGCCATTGAGTTGGTATACAAGCTCCATTTGATTCACATGTGAACTCGGTGTCGGGATCACATCCTGCCGGGACAAACAGAACACAAGGGGGTGAATGAGAATTGGTTTGAAAAAGTGTTCATGACAAAACTTTGATTGGTTGACTGAATAGGTTTATTTGTATTTTAAAAACAAAATAATGAGCGGTGAAATTCTAAATGACATTTGCCACTCTCTACCCAGGTGTGGTTAGGAATATGGTGCGGGGATAAGGTTCATATTAGGCTTAGGGTTTTGAGCAATGACTTAATTGAAGTTAAAGTTTATTTTGTTCAGATTTACATTGAAAGAATTCAGATTCAAACAAATTATACAGTAACAAAACATAATGGGTAGATCAATTTAATGAAACATAATGTACGGTAAATAGTAGGGTGTGTTTTGAGAGAGGTCTAGCTAGGACAGACAATATAAAATATCAGGAGCCTAATTAAAAAGCAAAGCTTGTAAAAAATTAGGCTTTGGTAAAGAGGGGCATCATGAAGTTTGATTATTCAGTGAGAGGTGAATCGGTATAGTAGTAGTATCAAATTTCAAAAAAAGTACAAGGAGAACAAACATCCAAGAACAGAAATGAAGGAGAAGAAGAAGAAGAATAAGATGAAGAAGAAGAAGAAGAAG
>BEXV01001050.1:7761-29981 GCA_003118195.1 Hemicentrotus pulcherrimus | reverse complement strand
GGGGGGGGGGGGTGTAACGTGTATAAACCGCACCCCCGCCTTTCAATTGTTTTTTGTGGCGGCAAAAAGGTGCGGTTTATACACCGTTAATTACGGTATTCATTTCAACACTTGTCCAATCTACAATGAAGTTCCAATGTAATAAAGGCATAGGCAACATATTTTCTTTTTAAGTGCAATACTCTACATACATGTAGATAAGGTACATATGAAGACCAACATGTTAATGCTACATACGCTATAATCACATTTGGTACATCAAATACACATTTTGCAGGATAAATGCCTGGCATTATTTTAAGTAAAATTATAACACAGAAATTGCGTAATGCAAGGGAAAAACATAACGATACAAATATGTCACTGAGGGGATGAGTAGAATAAGGGAGCTCTTGAATATGTACATGCTGCATATGGGGATAATTTTTTCTTCTTTCAGTGATCTCTTGAATAGTTGTTGACTATTGCAATTAGATGCATTGATTGGTATGGCAAATTATAGGAAAATTGAAGCAAAGAGACTTTAGTTTTTAACAATCGACTGAAAATAATTTTTATGTTCAGCTACCATTTATAAAATCAACCGCTAAAACTTTGTTTGGATAAGGAGTATGAAGAAAATGAGTATAAATAACATTAAAGATAAAGTTGACTTCTGGTCATGCAATTGCATTGTGAAAGCAATGGTGTGGAATTGATTAGGAAAAAGTTGATCATGTAGCTTATAAGTATTGGTGTGCACTGAAATCATCAAAATGATTAGAAATTTGGCCCAGTGGCACAAAAGTATGGCTTCATTTTAAGCTGTTACTTGTCATATCATATGAAGGCATTTGAAGAGCCATCATTTTAGGGCACAGTTTTTCTCTTTTGTTCTTCTACACTTGCATAATAACAATGGGGTAACACTCACAAATTATTTTTCACCTCTCCCCAAAACTCACCTTTCTCTTTAAATTTTGCATACCGAACTCAAGTAGAACTTTAGGTTCTGCGTGGGCCCTTACTATGCAAAAATGTAAAGATGCAACAAGTAGTCTACTCACAAGTCACTTTCATATTTATGGAGGGTATATCTGAATGTCCAGGGGTGGTGTTTCACAAAGATCCTAAGTCAATCCTTTTAAAATAACTTTTACAAAATATTTGCATAGATGCTAACGCTTTCCATAATTNTATATCGTGGGTAATTATTGATACACTTCACTTCAATACAAAATGAAAGAATGAATGCTGAATGGATGAAAGGTCTGTCTTACTTGCTTCATTGAGGATATGACATTCTATCTCGTCATCTCCGCTAGGGCAGTCATAGTAGTAATCACATTGCCAGTAATTTGGGATGCAGTTACCAAAGTCACAAGTGTATTCATCAAACTCGTTGCATACTCCTACAAAACAAAAACAAACAGAGGGCAAGACTATTATTTGAAAGACAAAAAAAAAACAAAAACACAACAATTATAGTTCTAAACTGGGATGTTAAATTAACTTTGTTCTTATCAGAAATGTATTTTATCATTTTATTTACATGCAAGACATACACTCTTTTTAAAGAATAGAATATAAATACAGTATGAAGAATTGGCTTCGCGCTGAGAGGCAGCTTGCACAAACAGTTTTTGAGCGTCAAGTAACACCTGGCTGGAATGCTCCCCAGGGAGTAGAGATTGTGCACACAGTGTGTATGGGCAAGCACTGAATCCAATGACTGGGGTAATAGTATATTTGTTAAGGGCTTAGAGATATTGTATTAAGCTATATATAAAAGCTAAATATTATTATCATTATCATTATCATTATTATTATTCTCTGAATTAATCTGAATTTTATCTTTGGAATCATTTACAGTTGAATTTCAGAATCATAACTTTCTTAATGGAGACCATTAAATTCAAGCTGAAATCTCATCTTTTTCAACAATACCTGTACTTGGCACTATAACACATACATCCAAACTCTCTCATTCTTACTATTTTCTTGTGCTCCTCAGAATAAAATTGTCTAGATAGACTGCGCTATATAAATGCCTATTATTATTAAATTCATTTGAATCTGCATCTGAGAGAGACAGCTAGAGTATAAGAGAGAAACTTGCCACACTCTGCCTGAAGCTCATCTGATCCGTCTGGGCAGTCAATGAAGTAATTACATTTCTGATGCGCCAGGATACATACCCCATCACCACACCTAAACTGCTGATCACCGCACTCTCCTATTATCAAATAAATCAACAACAAAAATATTAGAAAATCTCACCTAAGTAGCAAACCAGTGGAAAAATATACGCAAAACCATTGAGCAATTAAGTTCTTGAAAGCTCCAGGGACCCGTTTCACAGGCCTTTTTTTCAATGACAAATGACAAAAATCAGTGACAAGTCTGCTGATAACCATTCAGAAGCAAGGATTTCAGTAGCTTATAACATAAACTGTCATTTGTCACTGATGACAAGTTTTGTGAAATGGGGCCCAGAACTACCAAAAGAGTACTGGTAAACTGAAAACAAGCTCTGGTAAAAAAATATAAAATACTTAGAAATTTGTGTGAGATATAGCACTTGTACGAGATTTGCTGCTACCTTGTTTGGCATTCAGCGCTGCCTAGTGGCTGCCAGGCTCACGATCAATTGGGCAAAAAGAATTTCCATTTTTTTATTTAATTCAATAAAATTTGGAGTGGACTTTAAAAGATTATTATTNATTTCATAGAGATTTCAGTTTTGATACATTTTGAATTGCATGGATTGAATGCATACTTTGAACTACACTAATTGTATCTCACTGAAGTGCTCAATATGAGTTGATTTGTTATGAAGCAGAAGCTAGATTTTTAAAACTAATGCCCTTTTGAAAGATATTTAGAAACTAAGTATCTAACAAATTTACTATCTTCATTAAATGAAGATGTCAAAAGAATATTGTAGATATATGCTAGGAGATGAACGATATTGTCAATCAAATCTTTTCATTTTCAAAGAATTTGTCCACTCCCAACAGGAAATTTTTTCCAAGATTAGATGTTATGTTAATATTTTTGGTTTCAAATACTACAGAACAGAGGGTGGAGTCCATATTCATGATGACCAGTTGACCGTGACCTCCCCTACCATCATGTGGGTCAAGGCAATGGACCTTCTCCTGGACAGACTGAAGAAAAAGAAGCTGGACTTCAGTAAAGTAGCTGCATTGTCAGGGACAGGACAAGTGAGTTTTGTATCTACTACCATATGTTTTGCAAGAAACTTTACCTAATGTCTACCTGGTCGTGAGAACAAGAACATTGTAAAACAATGATGTATATTAAGAACAACGCAATGAGTCTTTATGTAAAGTAGTTGCTATTATTTTAGCCTGACTGCTGAGATAGCAAACTTTTATGCAAGCAAGCTGTGGACCTACCACAGACATGGTAACATTGATAGTACATGTATCTTATCAAACGGCAATCAAGCAAAATCTCGGTTTCTAACCAGGTTCCCTGCAGTCCAACGACAGGAAAGTAAATCCTCCAAATATATACCCCAAAACTCTAGTGTTCAATTTTGTTCTAGATTGGTTGCAAAGTTTAATTCATAATGCTAGCTAGTATAATCCATTTTAAAAACATAAAGATGTTGTATCTTGTATGAGGTTGTTAGCTCTTTATCTCCATATTAGAGAGAAGACAATGCATTTGTATTTCTTGTTTGTCTATTCATTTGTTTTGATAGCAACATGGGAGTGTATTCTGGAAGCATGGATCACAGGCTGTGTTGAACAAACTTCAGGGAGATAAACCCTTACAGGAACAACTGCAGGTATGAGTATCTGGGGGGCGTTTCACAAAACTTGTCATCAGTGACTAATGACAGTTTTTGTTATAAGCTACTGAAATCCTTGCTTCTGATTGGTTATCAGCAGATTTGTCACTGACTGATTTTTGTCATTGAAACAGGCCCCAGGTTTGCTGTCTGAGAGACCTGTGCACACATTAATTGGTCATTCAACCAGAATTGGCACCAGCGAATTATGATGCAATAAATATTGACACTGACTACTATGTTTGACATTGTTCGACATTACTTGACGTTGCATGCATGCATGCATAATTGCACATGGAAATCATGTTTGTACATCGAGGGTTCAGTGGTACAAAGACGTAACTCCATATTTTGCCAAAGTGAGTATTTGATATCAGATTGTTCAGAAAAATGTGGGCATTGCAGGAAACAGAAATTATCTCCACCCAGCACCACATTGAAGTCAATGGCTATTGAAACGTAGACTTAACCCTTTGCTTACGGGAACCTGGTGGTCCCTGTGTTAAGTCTATGAGACTTATACAATTCAGTAGTCAATGGGTTAAATCTTTAAGGCCCAAGGGAATTACCGCTATCTTGAAACCCCTTTTTCTCAAAATGGCCAACATGGAGTTACGTCTTTGTGTCACTGACCCCTTGACTTGTGTGTCAAAGTTCAAAGGTCAAGTATCGCTGACTTACCCTCAGATCCGCAGCCAACTTCATCTTCTCCTTCAGAGCACTGCTCAAGGCCGTTGCATTGGGCATGTATGGGTAGACATTCACCGTTCTTACATTCAAACTGGTACTCCCTGCAGGCTGAAGCTATTGTTATACGGGTATGAAATAGGTGAGAGAGACAGGTACACAGAAAGAGAGAGACAGAGAGATAAACAGAGAGAAGGTGAGGGAGAAAGAGAGAAGGTGACAGGGATAGAGAGTAGGTGACAGAGAGAGAGAGAGGGAAAAAAAGAGACAGGGGAGAGACAGAGACAGACAGACAGAGAGAGAATGTTAACTTCATCCCTAGTAGAAAAACTATATACAATGAAAATGAGTTCTTTCTTCAGCCAGTGGAAAAATAACATGTTTTGGTTTAAATAGCTTTCAGTTGGCATACTGCAGGTTTCTCAGTTCAAAGCCATGTCGTAGCTAAAGCTGGCAGGTGTTGCCACCACCAATCACTCCAGAAAATTGAATAGGAGTTAGCATACTCTCACCATGGACTATCAGGTCCGCCGGATGGATAAGGGAGGTGGTACATATACGCACCGAACATGACTTTTTCATGAACAGAGACTTAGGGCAATATGCTCTTTTTTAAACATACATGTACGATCCCATTTTACACTATGGCTATACAAAGCCCTGTGCATTGTAATTAATTATCACCCCAGTAATTGGATTCAATTGCTAATCTGCACATGTCTTAAGGTCTGTAAATCGCAAAATACCATAGGTGAAAATATGGGATGACATAATATAATATTCCAGTTTTATACAGCGCTTAATACATCTACCATGTCTCAAAGTGCTCTACAGACATGTCTATAGGATGAGGAAGAAGGAGACTACTTACGACATCCATGCTCGTCTTCTCCATTTGCCGGGCAGTCATGGTGTCCATCACACCGGTAGGGTGCTGGGATACATGTCAATCCATCCTGACACGCCCACTGGTTAGAATTACACGTCACCTTGGGAGGGATGACTAGAAGGAAGAAAGAGAGAAAGAGAGAGAGAGAGGGAGGGATAGAGAAGGAGAGAGAGAAAGAGGATGTGGTAGATAGCGACAGAAAGAGAGACAGAGAGAAAGAGAGATAGGGGATGGGGTAGAAGGGAGTGGGAGATCAAGAAAGAGAGAGAGAGAGAGAGATGTGATAATATTTTAACAATTAACAATAATAATAATAATAATAGTAATAACTAGACATATAATACTTGTTTGGAACAAGTATAGGTGGGCTGGTCAACTAAAAATTGAGACAAAATAGAGAGAAAAAAGGCGAGATACTGCTTAAATATTCTTATAAAGCAATATCATGTAGATTCATGACGTTCATGACGTAAACGAAATTCACCTTTTATAGGCATAACACGCAAATTATGAAATTTCTGATATGTGCCCTTTAATCGTAATTTTTACTATGATGACGTCATTAAAATGAAAAATGGTGTTGACTGAGCTTGTAGGGAATCGTCTTAGCTACAACATGTCAAAATTTGGAAGAAAATCAATCAATATTTACAGAGATACAATCAATTTTCCATAAATATGCTGACGTCATAATATGCAAATTTGTATTTTGAGTTCCAAGGCCATTATGATGATGTCACGATACACTTAATGGCCAAATGAGACAAGAAATCATATCTCCCACTCATACTCTATCTAAATACGAAAAAAAATTGAGGGTCCCAGTTTATCCAAAAGAGCTACAATGGATTTTGTATAGGCAAGTTTTTGCCCATATATGCTATGTATTACAAGAGCTCGCGCGCACCGACATTTATCTTGAATGGACGCTCATCTTAATATTAATGGTCATAAAGAGATGAGCATGGTATCAAATTGTTTGGAAAAATATGGGAAATATCATGAAATAAAAAAAAATGGCGATTCTATGTTGTGTAATGATGTTACGCGCGAAAACGCGCGCGCATGCGCGTTTGCGCGATTTTTTATAAAATGCTTAAAATGACGTGAAACGTATGCAAAAAAAATTTGAGATGATTTTGAGCATTTTGAAATTTTGCGCGCGCACTGACGCGCGGACGTACGCGCACGCGCGCATTTTTTGATCTGAAATTGATTGGACTGATATTGACCTTGATCATGATAAATATGAATAAGAAATGAGTTACCGTTATGAAGATATGATCATTAGTAAATTTTCAAAAAAATTCACAAAATGGCGCCTAGATGACGTCATCAGTCAAGGTCAAGGTTGAAAACCTTACCGTGTTTTGTTCATATGCCTATACATATGTGTGCCAAATTTCAAGGTATTTGATTGAACCATTTTAAAGTTATTTTGTTAACAAAAAAGTGGTTCAAAATAAGAAAAATAAATAAATAATAAATAATAAATAATAAAGGCAATTTTAACAAAATTATAAGGTGGTCTGTATAGATACAGCCCACCTGATAATAATGATAATAATAATAATGGTATTAATGATGATAATACAAATAATGATTCTACTACTACTAACAATGATAAATATAATAATCAAAAATAATAAAAACAGTTATAATTCAAAATAAATTTATAATTATAATAATAGCTTGGTATTGATTGACCTCTGCAACTGAAACAAATTTTAAATCTGAATATCATTTCGCCTCCTGGTTGCTTATGAAGAATGTGAATTTTAAACCTGTTTGATTTCTCTTAAAGATAAAGACCTTGGGGGTGTTTCACAAAGATCCTAAGTTGAACTTATCTCTAAGTTGGACTTATAAATTATGGACTTAAGGCATACAATGTTGATTCAATATTATTCATATTTGTCTATTATCAAGGAGATTTCATGTTCTTGATGTGGAATTTATAAAAAATCTAAAATACTTGATATTTCGCTTTTGAAATTTTTATGATCACGTATTAGTCAAAACATATTCTTTAACATCATTCTGGGGGGCGTTTCCAAAACTGGTCTTTATGTAAGAAGGTAGTTGGTGGCGGGCTTTAGAACCGTGACATTCACCCTGTTTTCACCCCGCTTATAGGTAAGCAAGGCTTAGTTTGTATGTGTGTTTAAATTGTTATATTTGATAAGATTGCTACTATGTTTTGTTCATATCCTGGTTTAAACGAATTAGTATCATTGTAAGGCTTAAAAATATGTTCAAAGAACATGATATTTGTTAACAAAGGTGTAATTTAAGGCAAGATTGATGTTACGTAATGCTCAGAGGGTGTGACTTCCCAATGTACAAGTAAATTACACGTAGATGAAATGGATGCGTAGGCTTTGAATGGGTACGTGTAGAATGCATTTGTGTGTACGGTCAATTGGGCCTTGGAGTGTGACTATTGTAGTCTGGAACTTGGGCGCTATTGAAAATGTATTAGGTTTTGGTGTAGAGAAACCTTAAGAAGTATGATCTTTTAGGTTTGATTAATTATGTTAGGAATTCGTTATTTATCCAGTACTTTGGGCATTTGCAATGTCTTAAACAAGTTAAAGTTAATTTTATAACGATTCAAATGTTTTGGTGTAGTGAAAACTGATTACATATTTTTGTCATAATTCTGAAAGATGTGTCGTTGTTTATTTTTGTAATTGATACCCGTCTATTATCATCACTTGACCCTGTTTCCACCAAGCTTATAGCGATGTGTCCATACAGAATAAAGAGCACCAACTCTACTCCTCAGGCTGCCATTTTCATCTGTATTGTCTTGAGATCTACCCCCACTCATTTCGGCTACCCGTCACAATCTACCCCCCCCCCCTACATTTAGCTTTTCTCAACAGGATGGAGCATTATTATGCCTGTCAAGGATTTATTTTATTAACAGTAATAACTGCATCCACACATATTCAAACACATGCATTAAACTATTTTCCTGACCAATTGTCTGCTGTAAATTGATGAGCATGTGTGTGCTGTATGCATGATAGCTGCAGGGACTTGTTTATCACCACGACAATATGAATAGGTGGGACTTTAATAGAAAATACTCACGACCAGCAGGATAAGTAGAGACAGTTGCCAAGAATCCTTGTTCAGCCTGGAAACCTGTATAGAAATCTGCCCATGCTCTGTCCGATGGTGCGTAAAAAGTCGTAGGAGGCACCCTCGCGCTGAACACATCCAAAAATGATGATGACTTAAAATAATCATGCCCAGTGCCGAACGAAAGATAAGATAGCTCGCCAAGTTGGAAGACGGAGAATTCAAACTGGATGTGCTTGCTGGGGTCAGAGGTCGAGAAGGTATATGGGTAGAAGGTGTTGTTGCCAGGATAGTTTAAAGGGTAGTTTGGAGACGTGAACTCAACAGCGGTATCACCCACTATAATATCGTGGTGAACTAAAAATGGATATAAATGATAAAAGAAAAGTTCAATTCAATTTAGAATACAGGTTAATTATAATAATAACAATAATAATAATAACAACTTATTACAAGCGCTTTACTGGTTACAGCGTAACTGACTATAGCGCTTATACAGTATTATTACCCCATCTTCTGGATTCTATTATGGTTCTACACTTTACATTTTACATTCCCCACTCCCTGGGGAACATTTCATCCATGCAGTTACCCTTTTGACAGACACATGCACTCATGCGAATCCTATCTCACATATATACTGTCTTTACATGATTCAAAAGGCCTTTGGATACAATAACCCTGGCTTCAGCCATGGCCACCACAGTGCTTAATGCATCCAACAAACCAAGCCTACCAAATACCCACCCAAGTTGAGTGTGGCAAATGTGGATCACTCTCTGGCCTAATGAGGTTAGCACTGCGGCGGAGATTTGAACCTTGTACCTCATGGTTCACATTTCAGTGATTTATGCTGACCTCTAAAATCAACTCATCAAGACAAAACCATCTTTTTTCCCCCTTCAAATATAAAAACCTTTATACGCTTTTTCTCAAAGCATAAACAGCATAAGCAAATGTACAAAATGATGGATACAATCATATATTTGACAAAGAAAGGTATGATGAAAAAAACGAGAAGTTAGTAGGCACAGCGGAGCACCCCAATTACCGTGCGATCGATTCTCGTCCAGTAAACATCATTTGCATAAAATAAACATTTGTGTACCGCTGGATGCGAAAAAATGTAAACAAATTTTGAAGGCAAATTCTTCATTAATGTGATGAATATCAGCAATCAAAGCTACTAAATCAAGAATTTTATAAATTTGCAAGACACTCATGTGTATGAAAAGAGTAATTGATGCACCGAAAATGTGAAATTTAAGGGATAATTTTGACGAAAAAGAACAAACAAAATGAGATCACCGTAAAATTCACCATTTTTTCTAGTGCGCAAAAGAATTGCTTTGTATGACCAGAAAGCAAATTTAATAATCTCAATCCTTCTGAAATATCTTTTTATAGTTGCTAGATAGGGTCGAATCAGAGCAAAACATACCCAACTGTCCGAATCTCATCGAACAAAAATAATCCTTCGTTGTCGCAAAATTGTATGTCCAGTCCCATACGTTCAAATGTGTGTTATGTTTGAAACTCGCGTGTGCGTTGGCTATACATGTCTTGCCGGCCGAATGCACACGTGCACGCTAACGGCTCAGCTGTTTCGATCTGGCCTGCACTGGGCCCTAAGATGCATGCGCAGAACATCGCTGAGATCAAAGACGTCATGTTCAATGAGTTCACGGACTACAACTTTTACAAATGAAGCCCTATGAAAAAGAATGTTAAAACTATGAAAAATACAGAGGAAAAGCGAAAATTTCGCCCATGTATGGATTTAACCCTCATGAATATTCATACCAAGTCTCTAGTTTGTGCATTGCTGGATAGGGTCAAGTCACAACAAAATATACATCGTGTTTATCGAGGGTTGAAGCCCAAAACACATTAATATCTCGAGTTTTACTCCTTGAAATGTCATATTTATTTCATTGATATCAAGTTCAAAATAAAATAATTGGCAGAAATAAAGGCGCAATGCAAATTTTAAGATTTGACATTCTAGCAACAACATGTTCCGATTCATGCAGATTTCCGTTGGTTATTCAAATAGAACGGGCCGCTAATGATATGCAAATTGGGGTGCTCCACTGTGCCTGTTAGTATTTAGATAAGTTGGGCGTGCAAAACTTATCGTGAACAAATTATTTGAGCATCCACAACCACAAAACAATCAAGGCATCACATTGTGTGCATTACAGATAGAGCTCAATGAAGCATTTCCTGAACGAGTTTTAACTTTGCTATAGTGGTTTTTATTCTTAGCAACCCTCTAACTTTAAAGTCTTTCAACTTTAAAAACAGAGTAATCGCTGTTGCTTTGATACCTAGACAAAATAAAGAACTTAAGTGTGCCGAGTTTTAGGACAATCTCGTAATCTCTTTACAGAAATTCTGTTACCTTGGCTTTACCTTGGAATTCAGAGTGCTTAAAGGGCAAGTCCACCCTGATATCCATCTAGTTTTTTTTTGTTCCTTTGGGACTGGGCATTCTTCTCTTTTTTTTTTCATGTTAGGAATATCCAGTTGTGGTGATTTCAGGATAATTCATTTTTTAAAGCTGAAAATCTCATCTTTTAGAGCTAGACTTGAACTTTAAAAAAATATATTTATGTTGACTCTATGGCGGTTTTGTGTTGTTATGTCAAAAATTTACTTACCAACAGGAGGATGACCACAATCGATTTCATCTACATAATTCTCACAATCGGGATAGAAATCACATTTGTAGAACAAAGGTATGCACTTCTCTGGGCAGGCAAACTGGAATGCGGTGCACTCAGCTAAACATTGAAAGACAAGAAAAATCATATTAGAATCATGTCATCATATTAGAATCATGTCAAAGCCTGTCTGTACTAGTTTGTCCGAGTGGGATAAGACCACCCAGCATGGTCACTAACAGGTGATTATCTCATCAACTGAGCTCTCAATTAACATAAGAAAAAGAGGATCATGGGGGACCAACAGGCACCGCTTAGGCATTGTTTTCTATATAGAGGGAGCAAGAAGCGACAAGTAGTACAATTTAAGGCCTAGTATATTTTGCATCCATTATGTGGCGCAATGAGAGGAACAAGTTGTTACAAAATCAATTTGAATAAAGGCGTTGCACCTGGAAAACTTGAAACCCTGAAGTGGATTGTTCTTAATCCTGCTCGTGGATGAAAAATGGCTTCTTCATCGCTATCCTTGTTTATTTGAATGTGAATAACGTGACACAACAATATTTAATATTACAGAAAAATGTCAATGTGTTAAGACATTTTTAGATAATCACAAATTAATTTTAGACAATAGCTTTAGATAATACAAATATGGGAAATCAACATTTTACAATTGATAGAATTAATAGAACGCAGGAGACCGCCATAATGAGGAAGTAGTTTGGTATCTATGGGAGCGGCGGCGGCGGCCTCCTCCTCCTCCTCCTCCTCCTCCTCCTCCTCTTTCTTCTTCAACAAATACTACAGTGGACTAACACTATTACCATCACCACTACCAACACCACTGCTACTTCAACTCCCACTACTTCTACTATTGGCTTACTTCAAATCATCTGGTCATCGAGTCTGGTCACATTACACGACCTTTCGCGAAACGAAAGAGGTATATCATGTGAAGGTGCACATTAAAGATAAAGATCAGTTCTGGTCATGCGATTGCATTGTCTAGCATATAAGAATTTGTGTGTATACTGCAAGGTTCTGGGATCATCAAAATGATAAGAAATTTGGCCTAGTCTTGAGTCTTGGTAAAGTTACAAGCACTGTAGGGTTTTGACAAAGTGTAGGGGACATATTAGACCAAATCATTCGGAGATTAGAGGAGTTTATTTCACAATATTAGCCCCTACTATATTTCGTGAATAAATGAGCATTTTAAAAAAAAGGTCGGTTAATGCGACCACCTGACCCAGTGTGATGATGGTAAGATGATTTGAAGTTGAGGCCACTACTCACTATGAACATGACGGACAAAGAAAGAGGACAAAATATACAGTTTCTCATTCTACCCTCAACAATTGCTGTGGTAGACAAAGGAACATCCCTTCACTGCTATTATGTAAAAATGTGTAGAACAGGTGAATATGAATGAGACACCTGTTAAACACATTTTTACATAACAGCAGTGAATGGATGTTCCTTTGTCTACCCCAGCAATTGTTGAGGGTAGAACGAGGAACTGTATATTTTGTCTCTTTCTTTGTCTGTCATGTTCATAGTGACTACTTGTCTACAATCAGTTATTTACCGCAGTTCATTTCATCCTCTCCATCAGCACAGTCATGAATGCCATCACACTCCCAGTGTCCAGGAATACAATCTATTCCATTACTGCAAGCGTACTCATTACGCAAGCATTGGATCAGCGGAATATCTGTATGGGAAAATAGAAGATAATCATAAAAATATTCACCTTTTACTTCTAGTTTCGGTTTTATTTTCATTTCCACCAAAACAATCCATATATTATATTATATATTATTATAATTCTGAGTTCATATCTGGTTTATCTATATATTTTAATCAATTTCGATGCAGTCCTTATTTTTTGTAATGTGACATTGTTCTTGGCCGTTTACTTGTAATTCAATGTTTTTGACATGTTTGGTTAGTATTTCTCACTCTTCCTTCCTTATCCTTTCTTCTTTCTCTTGCGCTTAGAAACATTGTATTAACATGTTTGCTTAGTATTTCTCACTTTTCCTTCCTTATCCTTTCTTCTTTCTCTTGCGCTAATAGAAACATTGTATTAAGCGCATTATAAATGTAATGTATTATTATTATTATTATTATTATATAAATATTGATGATTTCAAAAGCATTACAAAGTGAGTGGTGACACCTCTGTACTCAACTCTAAGCCAGGCTTAACATTAAAGGTCACTTTTATGAATATGTACCCACAACTCAATGGAAATTACCTGAGCGTAGAATGAGTTCAGCCGAGGCAGATAAGCCAGGGAAGGAAGCATTATCCATCCCTGTATAGAACTCCACCCAGACCTGCTTCTCTGTCGAGTAGTGGTTATAGAGCTCAAGATCAACGCGTTGTCCTCCGTACACGGCATATGCAGAGGTCTGATTTGTGAAGTCCAAGCCTCTGCCAAATGCGATGTACGATGAACTGCTGATGTCGTATGGGTTGAACGTAAACTTGACGACATAATCACCTTCCACGTCGGATGCATCAAATGACCAGAAGTGAAGTGCTCTGTCGCCCCCGTAGGGGTTAGGATAGGAAGGTGATGTGAATTGCTGCACTCTGTTAACATCGAGGATGTACTCTGTCAGTTTTGGAAAAGAAGCAGAGAAAATAAGAGATCATTTTTTGGTGCTAGCTATCGGGGAAAACTGTGAAAGAAAGACCCCCAAATTTACTCTGAATTGGAAGTTGTTTGGGTAAAAGAACTAATTGTGTATCATGAGAGGAATAAGCTTTTTTTTCTCAAAACAATTAAAGGCCATTTCTATACTGACTTTGACACTATTCTTTATTTTTTGTATTACGAGACGAATTTACTTATTTTCTCCAAAAAAATGATACTTTGGAATTGTAGCACAGTCATATGGTGTACCCAGACCTTGTGCGTCCAGAGAAGTTGTGTATCCTGAGAGTTGATTTAAAATTGTAATATTAAAGAACTTTAAATGCAATTTTTCATGAATCTACATGTATTATCTGTAATCCGTTGTTTGTACGGTTACTTTAGTGTTAAACACATTTGTGTATCTTAGAACACACATCGTTGCAGTTTTCCTCTTTTAATCCCTACTTGTTATCCATTGGCTGCCCACAATAAGGCCCTAGCTTACTGCCATAAAAGATGAAACAGCTATATCATCCTTCAAATAGCTGGTCGTCACACATTCAATTAATAATATACACACACACACTAATGATTATGTTTTTTTAAACGCTGTGATTTACTTAGGCATATATGAATAAGACTTACAAAAACACCCTTAACTTACCATCAACTTTCTCCTCGTGGCCACACCCAAATTCATCTTCTCCATACCGACAGTCATGCCAGAAATCACATTGGAAACCTACAGGAATACAGATCTCTGGACAGGCATATTCATCGTCTTCACAAGCTACATGTACATGATAAAAACAAGATAGAGAAACAAAATTAATTCGGTCAGGTACACCATACGTAGAACTTTTGCATTTAGGTTACGCTCTCTCAGCCAATAAGATTGGCTGAGCAGCTCGAGCAGCTTCAAATTTAAGTGGGAGAGGGCTTACTAAACAAAGAGCGCAATGACAATGCCAATACGTAACATTACATAACACACTGACATGTCATGCTTTAAAAAGGTGACGCACTTCACACATAACTTCTTCTTCTTCTTCTGTTGAAGTACAGGCCACCATGTTGTTGGTGTATCTTTTTACTTTTTGTGCAGATATATATGTACAGTGATGTGGAAGATCTAATCTATGTGCGGTTAAAAAGAACTGGCGCAATTCTAGCGCAACTGTGTTTTCTGCACCTCAGTCTTTAAGCTGGCTACTGAGGTACAGGCGACGCCACTTGGAATAGGTACACACATTAAATAGAAAAATCAACAAACATTTCAGTACAACTTTCCAGTTTGTACATTAGTTATGGCGCAAATGAGAATATTCAACCTGAAGTAAGACTTAAACTTAAGTGATACACTTGACCTTTTAGGATGCTGAAAAAATCATAACAAATAGAGGGTTTTCTTTGACTAGAATTTCGTGATTTTAGTATCAGATCAACCAGGAAACTGCAAGCTTTCTCCTCGCACCAATATCTTATACCCCCTTATAGCATTGAGCATATGGCAGCCAGCGACACTGCATGAAGCAGGCAGATTTTTGTATTACGTTTAGCTTTTGGCAAAATGTCACGGCTGCATAAAAAGACTTAAATTGTCTTGAACCTAGCTGTTGAAGGCAAATATATATTCACAAAATGACAATTCACAAAATGACATAACAAACTGTAAACATTATTTATCATGATCTTTTAAATCTTTTGTTACACAAATTTGATGCCATTCCATTCACATTCCAACATTTCCATACTAGCTAGGCTAGCTAATATCATGTATCAGTGCAAATTTAAGCCAACTTCTCTGATTCTTAGTCACAAATAGGCCCAATATATTAAAGGCAAGTACACTTGTGATATAGTTGAGAGACTCTTCTTACAAGAACGACAGGATTAATCAGTGATCCTTCTTCTGTCACTATCGGTAATCAAATGAGGAATATTTCCCTGGATCTTGGGAACCTGAAGGGCCATAAATGATATTGCCATATTGCATGGTTAACCCTCAAACTCAAAGGCCCCACTTATTTGTTCCCCTTTGGTTTATGGCAATCCCGTTAGCATGGCATGGTTAGACTTCAAGTTCATGCATTGTAGGAGTGGTGTACCGTTGATGGTAACTCCAGGGATCTCCGACGCCGACGCCTTTTGGCGTGGGAGCTCCCTGGAGTTAGGTTGATGGGTAACTCCGGGAAGCTCCAACACCGGCGCCGCAGACGCCTGCGGCGCCGGTGTTGGAGCTTCCCGGAGTTAGTTGATGGGTAGCATGCCAATACCAATTTGAATTAGACGTAAACTGACAAGAAAACGAGAGAAAGCAACCCACACTGGCAATCCACACATGCACTCATATAATATACGACAAAAAGGCATGTGAAACCACGTAATAATTATTTATTTTACTCACAAGGCCGTCATCAAATGCAGCTGAGAATGCGAATTGAAAGAGCAGCTAGGCCTTATTTACTTATATTATAGTTGTCTATCGCTATATTGTCGTATTTGAATACGTAAAGTTCCGGTGCGCCACCACCGATCGCAAAGCGCACGTGTACGAGGGGCACAGCAAATTACAGGGGATTCCCCGAAATGATTTCAAGAATTGGGGCTACATGATAAGACTGCATTACCGGGACCACATTCATTTTCTATACTACTAGTAATTTGATTTTGCCAGCAATTTGAAAGATATGATATGATTGGAGTTGCTGATGAGATTTGACCTAGTCAGCTAGTGGATTCATGCAATTTCAAACGTAAAGGTATCAGTTGAGAGGACCTATATTGGGAGCTATATAATTATATGCATTATACAGCCTACCATATCCCCCTCCCCCATATTGAGCTTTTGATACTTCAATTTAGAAAGAGTCTGCTTCGCAAATATGTCATCGATTGTACACTACAAAACCTACATTTTTTTCAAGTTCAATTTTATTTCATTCCAATTTTTCTCTAGCTTGCTTCCAGTCATTCTTGATATATTGCCACTAAATTCGAATGGAAACCTGTTAATATAAGGTTAATTGAGATAGCTGAGTATAAGTCGGAACAAATCAATTTACTTAGCGGTATTGAGGTTGCTGACGCATAGAATACACCAAATCCATACGGGCCTCCGTGAATCTCAATCCAGACTGATTGTGAGGATGATGTCACTGATATTGGTGAGCTGAAGTGATGATAGGCCACGAGAGCAGAGTTGTGATTGGTTGGATCGAGTCCGTCACCTATGGTTACATATCCTCCAAGTTCGGTGGAAAAGTCGTAGACATCGATCTGGATGCATGAATGAAATCAGTTGAAAGATAGTGGCCCGAATTCACAAAGGAGGTTTGTCCGACAAACCTAGGTGACACGTTTTGACGCGTTTTCTACAAACCTAGTTAGTAAAAAAGCGTCATATGACGCACGAAAACCTAGGTTTGTTGACAAACAACCTTTGGGGTGAATTCGGGGTCATTCAGTTTGAATTCTTACTAACCGGTGGTGTGTCCAAGGGTTGGGCACAGGGTTCACCCCTTGCATTTTATGTTTATTTATTTCGGAAACTGAGCAGGCCCACGACCCATTTTTGGGGTAAACCCTAAACGGGAATACTTAAAGTACACAAGAACAGGACCGATAGTAGAAGCCTCAGCAATATTACCCCATGTGAATTTTTCGAAAATTTAAAGAACTTCCGAATGCACCCCTTTTCTCAGCATCTGTACTTTCTTGACTTTTAATTATTCATTTTTTTTCAGATGCAAGAAACGTATAATTATTCTGAAGGTAAAATGTCTTTATTCATTATGCGCGTTCTCAACACAAGCATTTCCTTCGCCTCCTTGTATTTTTTAAAATTACTTACTGCTTCTGATTTTTATGTGTACCACATCTTAACGAAAACGAGAAGGAAGTCAGTCTGAATTTCACTTTTTCAATCCAATTCAACCACTATATCGTTTTACCTGAATTCGATATCCAACGTTTGTATCGAAGGTGAAAAGATAGTACACATTGCGGCCGAAATCATTTGGATAGTTGGGGGTTGAAAAATTCATCGACGCTCCTGGGCTTAAAACTCTGGAGACTGTGTGAAGAAAGAAACGTCAACACCAAATAACATTTTAATTGAACTAAATATATTATAATTAACGAGATTATACTATTAATTTAATCAGTAACATCGGGACAATATGCTAGGTCTTAAATGAAAGATTTATTTCGATGACGCAAGACATGTTAAAGATAAAGGCCAGTTATGGTCATGCGATTGCATTGTGAAAGAAACGTTGTGGAATCGATCAGAAAAGGTTGATCATCTAGCATATAAAGTATTGATGTGTATTGCAAGGTTCTGGAATCATCAAAATGATAAGAAATTTGGCCCTGCATGTCTTGGTAAAGTTACAAGCACTGTAAAGATGTATATGGGACTACGCACACGTGCACGACACGTGCGTTTTTCTGTCACATACCAATATATAAACAAATTTACCAAATATATCAAATAGTAGGTTTCCCGGCATATTTGTTATCATCATGTATTAGTCAAAACATATTCTTTCACATGATTGGTAATAAGAGCTTCCCTTTCATTTTTTGAAATTGGGGCGTTTCCAATACTGGTCTTTACCTTTAAAACAACGAGATTCGCAAGCAATGAGGGCGCATTCTTTATTATCACTACCATCTTCATCGTCATCGCTCTCAATATGGCTTTAACTATTATTAAGTTTGGGTATTTTGATGAGGAAATACAAAAATTCTGATAATTATCACTGTCACTGTTTTCAGACGATAATCTTTGGTTTTAAAACACTTTAAAAACTGTTGGATTAACTTTTGCCCAGTGCGAGGTTAAAGATAAAAGTTCTGGTTAAAAAAAAAGACAATTATTTCTCACAGAATCAAACGAAACTTACACTGAATGTTCAAGATTACAAATAAATTACATGTGCCAAACAATTTTGGAAGAAAATGTATACTGGCTGAGTAGTGAGCATAGAAAGACAAGGAAATCAAGATAGTACCAACCCGACACCATGTGTATTGTCCCATATATAGCTTTCGATCTGTGTACAGCGCTTGTTACTTTACCAAGACTCAGTCAAATTTATTATGATTTTGATGACTCCAGAACCTTGCAGTGCACACCTATTCTTACATGCTACATGATCAACTGTTTCTGATCCTTTCCACACCTTTTCTTTCACAATGCAATCGCATTACCAGTACTAAATTTTATCTTTAAACAATGTCTGACCAATTTTTGTCTATACATTTTAGACCAAACCTTGGCAATTACAATGTCCAACTATGGTCAAAACAAAGATAAATTACCTTAAAGGTATTACAAAGTTTTTGGGAAATTTTGAAAAATGGGTGGATAGTGATTCTTAAAATTTTGACATATTTGGATGCCCCTGTGGATGTATCAAAATCACTAAAAATTTTAGACCCTAAAACACTTTTGCCTTCGAGAAAAATTGAATATAAAGATTTATCGGTGCTCCCGATAAATGTTGATGAATTTCAAAAAGCTCCTACAAAAATGGTAGCTGCGACCATGAAAATCTCAGAATATGTAGTTGTGGTATATAATTTCCGAACGGGAATAGCTGATCGGTCGATTTTAGTCAATAAACTTTGTTTTATAGCTTAATTAATATCTTGACCTTGAGAGGGAGCTATTCAACATAGAGTGTTTATTATTTACAATTTCATAACCTTAGAGTCGATTTCGACCGCGACAACGATCACTGAATAATATAGGATCGCATATGATTCGAATATGTTCATTTGAACCAAATTCATGACCCCATACCAAAACTTTTGCATACACCTTTAAAAATGGGTGAAATCATACATATTGGATTGAAAGAATAATGACCGAAATAAGTTGGAGAGACATAATTATCACTTTGCAAATTTTTAAAAGCGGTTTCTGAAACATGCATCACCGTTTCTCATACCTGTGGTTTCTGCTGACCCGCACGCTGTTTCGTCCTTCCTATTAATACAGTCATAGAACCAATCACAAACGAAGTAATCGGGAATGCACCTGTCACCGGGTCCACAATCAAATGCATTCTCCGCGTCGCATGGACCTAAAGGGGGAAGATAGTTTCGACGAATCAGCGCGATATATATGTTGGTAAGGTGAAACCTGTTTATAACGCAGTACCACCCATTGGAGACAAGAAAATTGGTCTTTATAGGCAGGTGGTCACTAAAGCAGGTTTGACCAATCAAACTGGTTTGCTGCTGATTGCAATTTACCACACTGTGAAAAGGTTGGGCAATATTTTTCCAACAATTTGCCCTACGTTGTGCCAATAGTCAACCCAACCATCTATTGGGCAATATTTTGCCCAGTGGTATTGGTAAACGTAAGTACCCTATACTTCACACGTGCATATTTTGTTTGTATTTTGACCAACATTTGGGCAAAGATATGACCCTTCAACTGCCTGACTACGGTACCCCATTTGCTGGGAAAATCTTGACCAGCTGTTGGGCAAAATACGAAACAATTTGCCCAATAGGTGGTTGGGTTGACTATGACACAACGTTGGGTAATGTGTTGGAAAATATTGCCCAACTTTTTCATAGTGCATGAAAGTTGCCATGAGATATCAACTTCAAGCATAATATCACCAAGTTTGAATGGTATTGTAAATTCATCTGGGCCCTTTTTTCATAAAACATGTAATCATTAACAAGGTAAAAATGGTAACTGTTATAAGCTACTGCAATCAATGCATGTGATTGGCTGACAGCAGATTTGTCAAATAAGTCTAGCATTTTATATTCACAAGAAGTTTTATTGAAGCAGGGTCCAAATGCGATTGAATAAAACTCACAGTCAAGCTCGTCATCAGAGTCAGGACAATCTTGGATGTGGTCACATTTGAATGCACCGTGAATGCATGAGCCATCTTGGCACATATACTGATGGTTGTCTTCTATGCACTCTCCTGTAAGGTGAAAGAAAACATATCTAACATTTACTGTCTAAATATTTCATTGATTTAATGCAATACAGCGACACTTGTTCATTAAGACCGCTCAAAGCTCTCAAGAGGGACACGAAAAGCAATCTTTATATATATATAGATGCTTTATAGAAAGGTGTTATCTGTGCTCATGTTCTTTTCTATTTATCTATCTAAGTATCTTCTTCCGGTTCAGAGGTTGATTGCAACATCTCTCCATTTCACTCTATCTTCTGCCATTCTGGTGCACTCTTGCAGTTTTAGTCCAATCCAGTTCCTGACATTTTCTTCCAAGATGACTCCGGGTCTCCCTCTTGGTCTAGTTCCTTCCACTCTTCCCTCCATTACATCCTTTAAGAGGCTTTTCCTGAAATTTCCCTGAATACCAACACTTTGCACAAGTTGAACAGAGATGGGGACATTGCGCATCCCTGACGTACTCCTCTTTTGATTTGTATGTAACCTGTTATTTCATTGTTAAGTTTGATGGCAAGCTGTCTGTTCCCAGTAAAGTTTAGATACGAGACGTATGTTCTGACCATTCAGATCAAAATTGTTCTTTTAGTACACATTTATTTTCATTGAGACACGCACGCTGTCCAATATTGAGAATGAATTTTGAAGGGAAATAGAAAAGGTAGCATTTACAGACCAATAATACTCCAAAAACTCTTCTTTTCTCTTTATTGTGTACGGTGTACTTTTCTCAACGATTTCAGATATAATTAATGATATCAGTCTCTTTCTTTATCTCTCTCATTGTGCCTCGGCCCATTAAACTTTTTATCATCGTGCAATACTTTTTTATTGAGAGCTGTGTAGTATAAAGTGTATACTATTATAGTGCTTTTAACCAGGGAGGTGAGACTATAATCTCACCTCACTGTTTTAACAACGGTATTTTAGGTTTACTTTAATTTGTATCAATGTTATCTTCCTTAACAATTGTTACCAATGTACAGAAGTCATCTGTTTATGTTACTTTTTCATTCTATCTTAGATGTTTTATTATTTTTTCAATCTGTAAAGATATTGCATTTTAATTGTACTCTAAAACATGTACTTATTCGGTCTGTGACTTCAAGTCTTCTTTTAATAGACCATGATTTAATTTAATTGGATGGAATTGAATTGACTAGGGGTGGTCGCTATTAAAGCAGGTTTCACTGTATATGATTTAAGAAGTAAAATGTAAAAGGACAGTACGACGTGAAGTACCTCTTCACAATGGATTTTTTTTTTTGGAACACCAACATTTCCCGATCTGACGGCCTCAGTGCCATTCGTTTCTTTCTTGGCATCCACTGTACCATGCATTTGGTAAAAACTGAATTCAATACAATAACTGCTGTTTGATGCATGAATTCATGTTCTTCGTTTAAGTTATCACTGTCAATTACATTTATAACCTTATTTCACGTGTTCTTGTATTTTACTGTTCATATGACAATA
>BEXV01001049.1:98164-124138 GCA_003118195.1 Hemicentrotus pulcherrimus | reverse complement strand
CCAATGTTGATTGGTCAACTGAATGTACGTTTGGATGCGCTGAGGGATATCTCTTTGCAGGAGATGATACTTCAAGTTGTGGCGTAAATGGACAACTAAACGGATCTCTTCCAACGTGTACAAGTAAGTTAGAGAAAATTTAACCAAAGGATCGTCCAATAAGTATGATAACAATTCTGACATATATACAAAATGTACCTGTATTACATGAGATCGACCTGGACTAGATTACTACAAACATGGAATATAAGCAAAATATCCCTTATTCCATTTTGATTTTAAGATCGATTCGCTTATAGACCTGTGCCATCTTTTTTCCAGATAGGTCGAACAAAATGTATCCCGTTTTGCATTCGTTATCAAATAAATTGTTCACTGTTATTATCTTTTGTGTGCTATCGTTAGTCATCAAATGCCAGGTATGGACCTACAATTCGCCTCTCACTGGATCATGTGTATCAAGCTCTGTGGTCGATTGGCAAGATGAGTGTGTCTTTGATTGTTCCGATGGATATGCCCTCGCAGGTGACAAAACAACAGTGTGCCAAGTGGATGGACAACTCGAAGGATCTCTTCCAACATGTCTAAGTAAGTCCCTACATGTGCCCCTCCCTAGATGTCATTTTCCCTCTTGTATTTCATCGAGTTGATGGACTATCGTTCCAAAACGTCCCGAATGAACGCATGACAACTTTTGCTGCAGATTCCATAATTGATATTTTTTCTTTTAGAAGTAGATCTTTTTCTATGACTGAAGCAGTGGAATTGCATTTGTTCTAAATGTAATCTTCGTAATCATATACATAATATGACCACATTTTTGACAAATACCAATGTCTAAAGTTGCTAGATTATTGTAATAAAAATGGGAATTATCATGTCATTTTTATTTCTCGATGGGTCTTATTTTTACATTATCTTTTTCATAGTTCTCTGTGAAGTTGACTACACTTCACCGGTGAATAATCCAAACAACGCGTGCCCTGCAGGAAGGAACATCACCGAGGATACGAAATGTGATTTTACCTGCCCTACTGGTTACAATCTGGTCGGTAGCCCAACTGTCTATTGCCAGACCAACGGTCAACTATCTGATAAAATTGGATGTGAGAGTAAGTAAATCGAATAGCATATGGCGTAGCAGTTTTCATGGTCAGCCGAACTGCTCCCTCTATGGGGCTGGTTTTGACTAAAATAGTATGCAATGTTTATACTCGAATGGGGCAGCATTAATAAAAGGTTAGTAATTCATTTCCTAGAACAGGTGATGTTTTTAGAGTAGGCCCCACCGTCTTCAAAGAATGCGAAATAACCGATAACCTAGCACAATCGCACCAATGGTCTCGTAAGCAAACAGGATTTCCTTTATAATGCCGAAATCCTAATTAGGCTAGTATAGCTTATATAAAATGAAAGGCTTTTGATTGCTTGCTTCGATTCCCCCCAAAAGACAACCTTTTGCTAGAGAGGACAGCTTGTTCAGTGAGAATTTGCATCCACGTTCGTTGTAACAGCTGATAAAACTATTCCATCTTTATGTGAGATATGTTCAACAAAAAGTAAATCGTTTTAATCTCGTGATCAAATAAATGCTTCGCTGTTATTTTTGTTAACAGGGCCCCGATTAAAAGCAGATTCTGCTTTTCAGGGGTCCTATTATAATATATATTTGCATTGAAAATTGTTTTATACTGATTGAATAAAGAATTTAATTGTGTGTTGTCGTTTAGTCATTACATGCCAGGTATGGACCTACAATTCGCCTCTCACTGGATCATGTGTATCAAGCTCTGTGGTCGATTGGCAAGATGAATGTGTCTTTGATTGTTCCGATGGATATGCCCTCGCAGGAGAAAAAACAACAGTGTGTCAAGTGGATGGACAACTTGAAGGATATCTCCCAACATGTCTTAGTAAGTTAATTCCCACTATTTTACAATCGATTCCATTAGCATGCGGGGACATGGGTTTGTGGCAAACATGAACAGAAGGAAAACCAAGAGCGAGAGAAAGAGCAATAGAGAGAGAGAGAGAGAGAGNGAGAGAAAGAGCAATAGAGAGAGAGAGAGAGAGAGAGAGAGGGAGAGAGAAACAGAGGGGGCCCGGGGGCTATTTTTTTCTTTCCCAAACAGGTTTACCAATGCTAATATTTCCGGTCACCTGATTGGTACCGTTAGGGTGAGTAATAGGGTTATAAAAATCATGCAGCATCACCTTCCATTAACCCATCGTTGGCTCAATCGGTACGGTCAGCGTAATATAATCTCGGAGTTGTGGGTTTAAGTCTCATTTTTTTCCAGTTTTTTGCCTTTATAAATAGTGCGGCAGAGCAATAACAAATCAAAGTCTAAGTATTTGTGACCTCTTTCCAAGCCGCTAATGTCGTAGAACATATCAGCCATTGAGAAGAACTGAAATATATGAAATTGCAAACCTGTTTGGGAATAAAGATTTCGAGGCCCGGGGGCGTGACCTATTTCCGCATTCGCCTCTCTCTTGATGTCATTGTTTTCTTGTATTTCATTTAGTTTATAGACCTGCACTTAAAAACATTCCCTATAAACGCATGACGCATTTTCGCTGCAGATTCCATAATTTATATTTTTTCGTTTAGAAGTGGATCCTTTCCGATGACTGGTGCAATGGAATTGCATTTATTCTAAAAGTAATCTTGGTAATCATATACATGATATCACCGTGCTTTTAACAAATACCAATCTCTCAAGTTGCTATATTATTGTAAGAAAAATGGGAATTCATTTGTATTTGTTTAAAAACTTTCCACGGTTATTTTATTTTCATCTCTTTATCATAGAGCTTTGTGAGGTTAACTACACTCCGCCGGTGAATAATCCAAACAATGCGTGCCCTGCAGGAATAAACATCACTGAAAATACGAAATGTGATTTTACGTGTCCTACTGGATACAATCTGGTCGGGAGCTCAAGTGTCTATTGCCAGTCCAATGGTCAACTATCTGATCAAATTGGATGCGAGAGTAAGTACATCGAATAGCATATGGCGTAACAGTTTTTATTATCAGCCGAACTGCTCTGCTATGGGGCTGAGTTTGACTAGAATAGTAGCTCAATGTCACCCGGATTAGTTTTAAAAAATGGTAAGTAACTCATTTCCTAGAACAGGTGATGTTTTTAGAGTAGGCCCCACCGTCTTCAAAGAATGCGAAATAACCGATAACCTAGCACAATCGCACCAATGGTCTCGTAAGCAAACAGGATTTCCTTTATAATGCCNTACAATCTGGTCGGGAGCTCAACTGTCTACTGCCAGTCCAATGGTCAACTATCTGATCAAATTGGATGCGAGAGTAAGTAGCACATGGCGTAGCAGTTCTCAAGATCAGCCGAAATGCTCTCTATGTGGCTGGTATTCACTAAAATAGTATCACAATGTAACCCTAATTATTATTTTTTTAAATGGTTAGAACTCATGTCCTTGAACAGGTGAAAAATAGGCCCCTACCTCTTCAAAAGCACAATCGCACATATGGTCTTGGTCGCAAATGGGGTTCTTTTATTATGTCAAAATCTCTTTAGGCAAGTATAGCTTAAATAAAATGAAAGTTGTCCTGATTGCTTTTCTTCTATACCCCCAAAATAAGCACAAATTTGCATTTTAAGCAAAAGAGGACAGCTTGCTTGGAGATATTTTGCTTGTATGTTCTTAATTACGATGTCCTAAGCGAACGGTTCATCCGGTCATGAATTACAAAAGATCTTATGCTGAATCTGCTTATAAATCTGTGCCCCCTTTTTTTTCGAGATATGTTGAACAAAAACTAAACCATTTTCCTCCCGTGATGATAAGTGCTTGACTGTTATTATTGTTTCTGTGCTATCTTTAGTCATTAAATGCCAGGTATGGACCTACAACTCGCCTCTCACTGGATCATGTGTATCAAGCTCTGTGGTCGATTGGCAAGATGAGTGTGTCTTTGATTGCTCCGATGGATATGCCCTCGCGGGTGACAAAACAGCAGTGTGTCAAGTGGATGGACAACTCGAAGGATCTCTCCCTACATGTCTTAGTAAGTTTATACAAACCATTAGCGTAGGCATGGGAGTATGGGGCGCATGGCTTTTCTAATGAAGTGGCAAATATAAAGAAAAAGAAAATCAAGAGCGAGAGAAAGAGAAAGAGAGAGAGCAGGGTGGGGGCGTGAACAGTAGTTAAGACCCATTCCCGCATCCGACCCCCTGGATGCCATTGTCTTCTTGTATTCATTTAGTTGATAAACCAGCAATTTAAAAAAGTCCATATAAACGCATGAAACATATGGCTACAGATTCCATGAATGATATTCCTTCCTTAGAGGTGGACAATTTTTGATGATCTATGCAATGTAATTGTTTGCTTGTAATTGAAATGGTCAAAATCATATGCATTAAATGACCTGCGTTCTTGACAAATACCAAATTACTAGAGGTAATAGTTTATTCTAAGAAAGATGGGAATTATTTGTCATTTTTTACTCTCGATGGTTGTTATGTCTCTTTGACATAGTTCTTTGTGAGGTAAACTACACTCCGCCGGTGAATAATCCAAACAATGCGTGCCCTGCAGGAACGAACATTACTAAGGATACACAATGTGATTTTACCTGTCCTACTGGATACAATCTGGTCGGGAGCTCAACTGTCTACTGCCAGTCCAATGGCGAACTATCTGATCGAATTGGATGTGAGAGTAAGTACATTGAATATCATTTGGCGTAGCTGTTTTCAAGAACAGCCAAAATGCTCTTAATATGGGGCTGGTTTCATTAAAATAGTATCACAATGTCCCCGAACGGGGCAGCAATAAAAACATGGTTAGTAACTTATTTCCTTGAAAAGGTGATGTTTTTAGAAGAGGCCCCAATGTTTTGAAATAAAATTAGATACTTGACCGGATGTGCTAACGGTCGTGGACGTGGGTTAGGTCTCAGGATTATCAAGCGCTATATCAATCCAAAATATCATTATCATTGTTTTTAGTGGTATTAGTATTGCTATTATAAGCATTGTTAGAAATAGAATTAGGTCCAAGAGTTGGCACCTTCTAGTCCACCTTATGCATACCTTTGTCCTAGTTCTCTGTGAAGTAAGCTACCTTCCACCGCTGGACAACACCAACAATGCGTGTCCTGCAGGAATTGACGTTACAGAGAATACACAATGTGATTTTGCCTGCCCTATTGGATACAAGCTGGTCGGGAACTCAACTGTCTATTGCCAGTCCAATGGCCGACTTTCGGATAACATCGGCTGTAGCAGTACGTGAACATTTTTTATATATCTCATAGATACTTATATTAAATTGGAAGCCGTATCCAAGCAAATATTGATTGCTTATACATATGCATATCAAATGATAACTCAACAGTTAAAAGAACCGTTTGCCTCTTCACAATACTATCGGTAGAAGTATGCTCGGCACAACAATTTTAATACAACGGAGTTACTGTAGGTAGTACTTATTTTTGTATTTATTGTACTGGATGGATCTCCATTGATATTCAAGCACATCATCAAAGTATTGCAACGTATTCGTTTTAAATGTCTTTTATGGTATCTTATTTATTTTATTTTCAAAATTATATAGTCCGTATTCTGAAGTTTCCGTAGCATAACTTTGGAATAAAAATGAAAGACCTTCGATATGGTAAACAAATGCTCAATGTTATCCTACCGACAACTAAAAAAAAAATTCGGGCAACATTTTGTTCTCCATTACCAATCATATTCAGAGATAACCCTTTTCTCCGTCTCTTTTCTTATTTCCACACTTAAAACAGATATTAACAAATGCTCGACTTTGCCATGCAGTGCGGATGTAAATAGCTTTTGTGTCAATAGGATGGATACATTCCAGTGTAACTGCTACGACGGCTTTGAAAACTCTTTAGGAAATTCACAGTGCAATCGTAAGGCTCCAATTCGTTGCTTAAGACAAAATATTTTTATATCACAATGTTTCTTCATTTTGCCTTGTTATATTAAATATAAGTAATACGAGGATTCCTGATACAGGCTTTGACATTTGTAGCAAGAGAGCGAATGTTAAAACCACACTTCAATTAAGGAGGTATTTGGCTAGTGGTATCTCTGGAATTTCTTGAATACCATGTCAAACCGACTCATGAATACCATTTCTTTCATCAATGGTATTGGAGGAGGCACATTTTTATTTTGTTTTCATATCTTTTTTCTTAAATCATGTCGACAGAGGGAAAGAAAAGCGTTTAATTTTTGTATTGCGTGGCGATTTATTGAGTTTAGATGACGTTTTGATTCTGTTTTTGACAATTTTTGACCGAAGAGTCAGTATAAGTTTGATCCATCCCCTTTCACCACCTCGGGCCCGATTGCAAATTAACTCTGATGGTTTGGCAACACCATTGGCAGCTAGGAGAGCGTGTAACGTTTGTGCCGAGACAGAATACCTTTGACTTATTCACACTCACCTAACTCCAATAGATTTAGAGTCGAGAGCATAACCTGCTTGTCCCCATAACCGTTTGAAAACCATGTTGCATACCTCAATTACACAAAAACGATGAAAGGTACATGTACCCGTTTTTTAATTTTTACGATTTTTACATTTTCGACCCTAAAGAAACGTGTACAAATGATGTGACCACTTTTCCCTCTAATCTGTGTGCCACAGAATTCTCTAAAAGATGGTGCCCTTAATGAAAATATCGGATCCCCCACCTGACTTACCCACACGGTATATATTTCTTTGCAGCCGGAACACCTACAGTACCATGTCAAACCGACTCATGTATGAACGGAGGCACATGTAATCAAGAGCCTACAACATTTACGTGCACATGTCCTTCAGGCTTCACGGGCTTAAGGTGCCAAAACGGTAAAGATAATCCGTTACATTTATCCGATAAGGTTTTTTTTTTAACGATGTTAGCACTTATACCGCGTTAAGTTATAATCATTATTTGTTATCATTATTAACATTATTATTTGTAGTAGTAGTAGTAGTATTAGTATTAGTAGTAGTAGTAGTAGTAGTAGTAGTAGAAGTAGGGGTAGTAGTTGTAGTACTATTAGTAGTAGTAAAAGTATGGGTAGAAGTTGTAGTATTAGTAGTAGTAGGAATAGTATATAGTAGTAGTAGTAGTAGTAGTGGTATTATTATCAGTATCATTATTATCATTATCATTATTATTATTGTTATTAAGCTCAAATCGTTTTCGTCGTTTTGCATAACCCAAACATTGGCGTGAAAGATTCTCAGTCATGGTCATAAGGGTGTTTATCACACATCACGCACACTCGCACACACACACGGACGCAGACACTCGCCTCATGCACACCATACATGCGCAAAAAAGTACAGCATACTAAACATTTCCTCATTCGTCCTTTGCTCGTTTGCCTTATTCGGAATAGAATATCTCTAACATATCTAAACACTCATTTTACTTTAAATCTCATCTCATATATGCTTACCGTATACATCTGATACGACAAAGATACCAATCAGTTATGGACAGCAATAGGAAAGTGATCATAAAAATAAAAAGATTATTATCCACATAAAAAGGGATTGAAAAAAAGGTAAATTAACTGGCGAATAACTAGAGATAAAAGGGACAGAGACGTCTAAAAGGAAGCATAGCATTAGAGGTTCGACGTTATGACATTAATCGTTTATTTTTGTAGTTCTCTCATCTATAAATTTATTTCCATGTTCTGCTTTTATACCAACGACCTGAATTAGATATGAGATGTAATGACGTTCTTTGTGAGGACACACAGACTTGTTACCAAGGACTTTGTGTATGTAGGGACGGCACATCCCCTCTGAATGGCATATGCTCAGGTAAGTGTCCACCGTGATATCTAGTTTCTAGGGTAAAGTCCGATTTGCTTCATTCTTAACACAAAAATGAATGCACATCACTGAAATACCGGATCAGATTTCGAAATATGATGAGATATAGTTAACATGTTTGGACGCAACTTCAATTCTAAATGTGTTTGTAGTCCTTTATCATACATACGTATGTATGTGTGCAGTCCACATGACTTTGAACAAGATTGCGTAAATTCATTTTCGATTTTGATAATTTTGAAACCTTGCAATATACACCGATTATGATGTGCTACAAAAGAATCTTTTCCTTGGTGGCTCCTGACATTTCCATTTAGACTGTAATATAGTCTCTCCGACTAGAACTCAATTTTATAGTTCACCTTTACTGTATTTATATTGAGGTAGATTTGTCATAACTCGGTTAAAGGTAAAGACCAGTTATTGTCATGCGATTCCATTGTGAAAGAAACGTTGTGGAATCAATCAGAAAAGGTTGATCATCTAGCATCTAGCATCTGCAAGGTTCTGGAATCATCAAAATGATAAGAATTTTGGCCCATTCTTCGTAAAGTTACAAGCACTATACACAGAAAGATGTTTTTGGGACTACCCTATATCTCTCAAAGACCATGAGAGAAACAAATTTACCAAATATATGAATTAGTAGGCAGTTTCCCGGCAATTTTTTAATCATCATGTATTAGTCAAAACTTATTCTTTCACATGATTGGTAATGAGAGCTTCCATTTCATTTTTTGAAATTGGGGCGTCCCCAATACTGGTCTTTACCTTTTAAGGTATACAAACAAAATTGAAAACCGAAACTACTTCTCCCCCCCCCTTTTTTTTTAAAGAGCGATGTTCGTCAAGTTGTTCGTTGGAACAAGAGAGATGCATGCAGTCTTCATGCCAATGTAGGCCAGGGTTGTACAGGAAAGAAGGAGGGCAGGGAGTGTCTCAGTGTATCGCAGGTGAGTTAAAACAACATGTGAACATAATTATATATGTATATATATATTTCAGGATGACCACTAATTAGAACATTGCCTCTTGTTTTAGAGCGAATAAATCGTCCAGTAATAAGATTTACACATGTAACATACATTATCATCATAATTGTAATGTCTCTCTTCCAGTACGGTATGCTCTACGAACTAGCTTTAGTATAATTGTAATCAATCTCTTGCAGCACGGCGTCTGATCCGAACTTCCTTCATTATACGAGCTATCAACGGTGTTCCAGTAAACTTTAACGATGCATACAAAGATCCACAGAGTGAAGCCTACATCGCCGGAGCTGATGCGATCAGATACGTGGTGAGTTTCTTATACATCTGGTATCGTATGCATTTCTCCCCATGTTGTTTATATGTCTGAAAGGGGTTGGACCCAGTAAACCGAAAGTCTACGAGGCCAACAAGACAAAGAAAAACATAAAGAATATATACGGTAAAAATAAAGAACAAATTAAAGAGAAGTCCAGTGGACCGACGGCCAAAGAGACCGACTGTCCAATAAAACGACAAGTGTACGAGATCGACAAAACAAATAAATAAATAAGGGAAGATAGAAAGATATCGTAAAGCACAATTAATATCGTTTCGACCCCCTATTTTTCTGTTCTTCATGAAGCCTCATCAGCAATAATATCACCAGTTATCATGTTTTTTTTGGTTTTTTTATAGGTACCACGGGTGCTCTCTGCAAGGGGTTTTAGGGGTGTCATCAATGCGGTACTCTTGGGATATTTCCAGGGTAGTCTAGGGGTGGATCTCACAGTCAGCGGAGATGAGACTTTCATTGGCAATGAGACCACCGTGATGAACGCCCTCATGCAAGAGAGTATGGACAGCGATGACCACCTAATAGCAGACAATACCACTCTTCTTATCAACATGGCATCTCTTAATGTTACAGGTTAAAGTAGATCTCACAATCTGCCATTGAGTCTTTATTTCAAAGATGTATATCATCTCAACAATTAATGCAATGAATACAAGTTTATCCAGAGACGACCTTTTAGATTCACCTGTTATATTATATTATATTTCATTGCCAGAAGACAAACTACTTTAGTTGTGCCTATTAAAGTCGTTCAAATATACCTCAAATACGTAATGCGGGATATATAATTTGTGTTCTTACTACTGAAATGCAACTATTTGTAGCCGCAAATGAATGATATTATTCTTAACGAGGCAAACAAGAAAGACATATGCATGAACAAACTGTTATCACATTCATTATATCTTATAGCAAAAGGATTGCATATGGAAGTTTATTGAACGACCTGTATAATTGCATTTGTTTACCGGGTGACGATGCACACAAATCAGACGATATTTATTTGATACGGCATTCTAATCATACTTGAATTATTTTATACCAAATCAGTTTTCATTTTGTTTAGATCATTAGGTATAGTCGTTTGATTCTTCGTGATTTGTATTGTTGTCCTTGACTGGATAACCTGTGAAACACATGAGAGGGATTTTTTGTGTGCAATTGTCTTTAAGATGCGTTTAAATTGAATTTGGTTTATGCTCAATTACATGTATGCAGGCACCCTTAACACGGTTATGTTGAATATCAACATAATAGATATGAATGATGACAATACTAATGCTAATGCTAATAATCAAAATAATAATAATGATAATGATAATAAAAATAATAATAATAATAATAATAATAATAATAATAATAATAATATAACAGTAACAGTGATAATAACAAAAATAACAATAACGATAATATATTATGTCAATAACAATAATGATGATAGCTTTCATGTCTGGCACATTGCCAATTATGGGTATCCATTATTATTATCACTGCTCCTTAGCACGGCTGAACATTACAAGCATTTTAAGGAATAAATTCATCCCATGGTTCCCATTTGCCTCACCTGGGTCTGGTGTGGCAGATGAATAACTTTCTCGTTTTTTTCGTGTTAGAAATTACCAATGTGGATGAATGTGCTGATGGATCTCATGACTGCGCAGATAATGCTCTGTGCATCAATACCGATCCTGGAGTAGGCTTTGAGTGCCTCTGTAATGAGGGCTACGATGACCTCTACCCGGCCACACTCCCTGGACGCTACTGTATGCTCGGTACGGACATATTAATATATTGCATCCCTTAGACACTGCATTTTACGTGTATTGCTTCTCTCGACCCAGGTGGAGAATGGAAACCCGTTGGGAAATTATAATTGTGGCCAGGTTTAGGAAAAATGAAGTGGGCCTGTGACGGCTTACTGGAATGCTTGTGAGTGGAATGGAAGATGAGCAAAATCGGCGCAGAATCGTATCCGATTCACTGTCCAGAGTATAGAGGCCTCTGAACAGTAACTATGAGAAAAGATGCTATACAACATCAAGAACAGCCTTAATCCCCAGCGTGTTAATTTTATATATATTAAAGTTCTGTTCAGGATTTGAAATAAATACACCAAATCAGTGTATCATTAGAACAGAACTCTTTACCGTTTCATAATTTCAAGTCGCCTATTCGCCCCTTTAAGTGTCAAGAGCACGATCACTTTCCCTTTCTTCTCATTTCTTGCTCCTTTTCTGAACATTATGCCAACCCTAAATTATGCAATGTGGTTTCCACCAAAATATTCTCCATTTTGTCCATTAATGTAAATGTTTTATCTTTTCATAGCCTCTGATACAGCGGACAATACAATCAACGTGGCGGGTGAGTTCGAACAAAATGTTTTCAATTCAATATTGCAATAAGAGAAAGTGATGAAGAACTAAATGATCTACGAATGGTAATCCTTCGCACAAGCATGTGCAATATTTGAGTATTTATTCATTTTTTAAAACGGTTTATAATTGAAAATAAATCGTTTGCGGCCAGATAACTAAATTGCAGATTCTTTACAATTAGAATAGATAAAAATGGATATATAAATGCAATAATGTTAGGACACATGTGTGTAGACAACCGATGCAATGACGCAGGGCACCGATATGCATACACCTATATTGAACATGTATAAGGACAGAGAAAGCGAAGTAACATTTGATGTCAATTTATGTTCAAAACTCAACGGTACTTGATAACTTTTGGGAACAGTGCATAAACAAATATTTTGGACTTGCCCATGATTTTCAATACTTTTCGTATTCTTGCAGATGATTCCTTAAACGTCGGCCTTATTGCTGGCCTTGTTCCTGGCCTGGGCTTTGCCTTGGTCCTCATCATTGCCTGCATTGCATGTGCGTGCATGAACTTTGTCCGCATTCAGCGGGAGAAGAATATGGCTCAATTTGTGATGAGAGGTCGACCTTCTTCCTCCCATCACTCTAGCGGAACCTCGAACGACCAGGTAGGAATGCTTTCTTGTGGCTTTATAAGTATGTCTAGTAACAAGTAATAACTCTTTAAAAAATGTTTTAGAAGAGTCCCTGGCATAAAGAATTGCCCGATGATTTAGGTAAATATATTTTGGACATGTTTCGTTTTAATCGACAGTTGTTTTGTTTGTATACACCGTGTTGTTGTCTGTAAACTTATATATCATAACTATGCAATATCTATCAGATTCATATATTTGAAGATTTATACAAATTGATTTAAATTTATAGAAATGATTTCACTTATGCTTAAATGGCCTTTATATTTTGTGTTGAAATATGTGTGCCCCAATTTCCCTCAATTTTTTTTTAGAGTTGTTCGTACTCTCACCCATTTACATCAGATGTAATAGATTTGTTAAACTTGTCTGAACCTGTTCATTTACATAGTGTACCTGACTGATATTCAACATTTATTTTCTTCTGAATCAGTGCTTTTCCCGTTCATGACAGTATAGAAAAAATGTAAGTGAGGGAATAGAATAAAAAAAAATGAAAAAATCTGTCAAGCCGCTACGAACATTTTAGATCTGGTAGTACTTTTATGTTTAAACATGAAAATTTCAGAGTGATCTGTGGCAATTTATTCGACCTAACGTTAGAAGGTTACGTAATCAGAGCAATATTTAGCACACCAAAAGGAAGCATGAGACAGAACGACTTTCTTCGGCATGGGATGAGTTGTAGCACAGTATATACGATTTATTCTTTAATGAAATCATTTGGCATCGTTTAACCAAAACATAAAACCGTATTTTCTCGTTGATTTTAATAAAGCTGTCGTACCGCATCGAGAGCTCGCAATCAGATGTGTACTATCACATCACTGGCTCTGCCAACACACGTTCTACACTTGGGACTAGTCAACGAAGTGGAGATCGCCGAGTGCCGAGTAGCAAACGCTCAGTCTCTAGTGTCCGATACAGCACAGGGGTTAGCAATTATGATTCTATAACATGAATTTTGAATCTTCAGTCTTGATGAACAATTTGTGCTCTATTTACCTTATGCTAAAATAGATCTTAAGTATTGTCCACGTATAGGTCATACATCTAAATAATTAGGGCAACGGAGCACTCATATACATTTTGATTTTTTTAATATTTAGACCATGAATTATTATTTTAAATATATGTATATATATTTCAACTCTTTGCTATGGTTAGCAATGGGACATCAAGACTAATCTAACATCAATTAAATCATTGAATGTCACATGAGTATACAACACAAGCAAAACTTTGATTAGACTGCATTATGTTACCACAGCATACATGTACTTTAATACCTTCTTCACATTCTAACATTTAATTGTAAAACTAAAAAATCATTCAATTGAAAATAAAACACACTTCTTTATTGTTTGTATTTACAGTTGCCTCCACGCACGGGAAGCTCGCAATCCAATCACTACAACAAGTACCCAGGCTCTGACATCAAACGTTCTACTAAAGGGAACGGTCATCGAAGTGGAGATCAAGTGTCGAGTAGCAGACGTTCAGCCTCGAGTGGCTTTTACAACAGCGCTCTCACGATCCATGAATGAACAGGGAACATTCAGGTCTACCGTTAGAAGCTCTACTGACAACTACACTGTGTTAACGCTGCATTTATTTATAATTGCCCTCAAACTAAGGTTTTTGGCCATTTAATGTCCCATACGAGTATTGAGTTGTTCTGCCAATAAATCGATATGTAATTCATAATTTCACTTCATATTCAATCTTATCTAAACTATCAATGATCAGATATCCTAAAATCTTAGATGTGGTAAGTAACGTATGTGACAAACATTCTGGGACAAGCAGTCAGGAATATCGTTATATCAATTAAATCGAATCAAGGGCCTGGAATAAATTCAAAAATTGGAGAGCGAAGCTTTCAAAACATTATATATATGGAAATATTAGCATTGTAGTAGGATGTGTTATTTTTTTATAAATATTCTGGAGGTTTTAATGCTGTTGGTACTCTGCTCTGTAAATATAATGATAATAATCATCATTTAAAGTCCATCTTGGAATGTAATTCACTGTATTATTCGTACACGTGCATCTATTCAAACAAATCTCTATATATTTAAAAAAAAAATATATATGTAAATAAAACCTTCACCGATGTATCGTATATTTGACGACGTGAAAAGTCAGTGAACCTTAATTTAGAACTTTTAAATAATTTACTTATGTTTATATGTCGAGCATATTTTTCTGTATTAAAATGTTGTATTCATATATATGAATGGTTGCATATTATACGATTCAGGTATTCAATATTGGAATGTGATAAAGCTGTTATTCAGATGCATCTTAGTTCCGTTTTGCTTTGTTTTAGATTTCATGAAGGTTTTGCAAAGTCAATATTTGAACATAATATTCCTGAATTGAATGATTCTAGTTTAAAGTCTTAGGCATCATTCATACAAGTTCTATGGAGCTAGAGTACGTTGTATAATAAGGATTTCAAATGTAAACTAGGATCACAATTACTTTTAGTCATCAGTGTTTTCAGTGATTTAATTGAGTTTGCAAGGAATGCATAATTTTGGTACAACATATATATTATGTACAATAATTGACTATACTCTTCTTCGACTGGTTCATGTTATTTGCAAGAATATAGAAATATTATGTCCTTTTCTAATATATTATAGAATATGTTACTTTGTTTACAATCTGTATTAAACTTGTTATAATGAACTCTATTTAGAGTGACATGATTTGGGAGTTCAGTAAAAAAAAGAAAAAAAAAAAGAAAAAAAAAGATGTATAAAATACGGTGTAAATACGATGTAGACTCTGTGGATAAGTAACGTTTGACGTGATTATGGTATCCTAACAGATTATATTCAGTTAACAACTGAATTATTCATTATAATTTAGTCATGATTCCCCTAGGTGTACGGCAGGTAGAAAAGGGACATTTTTACCTTTTCATGGGCATTTATTCTATCTGTATCGCATATGTGGAATTAGTTCACGCATAAATGTTTTTTTATTGCAGGAAGGGGACTTGTCTTATTTTTTTTAAAGAAAGGTAGCTGCTCTTCTCAGCCCCCTCCCCCTTTTCCCCAGGCGCTACGATTCTCAGTTTGGTATCTCGTTGAATGTTTCTGATGTTATGGTTCACGCGCTGTTCTTATACTTCGATCTGAATGGATTTGTCATAGTATGAAATTAGTAATGATATAATTTGTTGTTTTAGGAATGAGATGTGGATATATATGACCAGATGCTCTTACATATGTTTTATCGGTTCTGTTTTACGTCATCAGGTATGAGGTACATGTACAAAAGGTAAAATTAGGTCACACTGATGGTTAATGTAAATCCAGGTACTACCTATACTTAAACTCGGTTAAGCCAAGTCGTGTCAATTAAAATTGTATCTATTATGTTCAAATATACAGAAAGCCTCTCAAAATTAGATAGCTCGAACAAAACTGGGACTATATTTCGCCGAGACCAACAAGCCAACCACAAATCTACCAGTAAATGAATATATAATTATGTAATACCTACCGGCCTGCAATTTTTTCTTCCAAAACCGTTTTGCCAATTACGAATATTTCCGGTTTTCTGATTGACTGATATGTTTTATCAATGGCTACGTGATTGGTCTGTTAAGGTGTGGTGCGAGTAGTGCCGTATCAGCCCAACGTACCAAGGAAATTCACCTTAAAAAAAAAATTCACGTTTGCTTTTGGATATTTTGTAAGAATGACCAAGCACTTTCAGAATATTAAGTACCCTTTAACATAAAATTACACTGTGTGAAGGGTTCAAGACAAAATTGCAAACCCCAAATCAGGAATGATAACGAATATAGACCCCCCCTGTACTGTACATTTACCCATCTTCCCCTCTTCTTTACTATTCTATAATCATTATTTTGTTTTTTGTTATATAAATCTACCATATTTTATAAATTGGTGAAAGATCTGATATTAATAATTATATATAATTAATCATATTGGCTATATACATGTATCATGACAATCATTAAAAGGTATCTGTCTCCCTGAACACCCCCCCCCACCTCCCCCCGCCCTCCGTCGGCGCTACAATTCTGAGCTTGATATCTTGTTTACCGTTTCTGCTGTTATGGTTCACGCCCTATTCTTATCCTTCGATAGGTACGGATTGCATGGTCCTATTATGAAATTAGTGACGACATAATCCATTATTATGGGAAGGAGGTGTGGATATGACCAGATGTTTATGGAATTTGCTTATCGATTCTATTTTTACGTCATTAACGCCATTATGCGCAATAAATCAGATCAGTGATTAATCAACTAAACTTTGCATCAGGTACATGTACAATAGGTCAAAGAAGGTTGTTTTGATTGTTAATGTGAATCCAGGTACCACCCGAACTTCATCCTTAATAAACAGAAGGTTTACTTCTGCATGGGGAGAGCTAAACAATTAGTTATGAGCGTTATCATTGTTATTATGCAAGCGTTGAAGAACAGCAGAGAAAGCAAATGTTCCATGAAAAGCAAGGCTCCTCAAATGCCTCCATATCCTAAATATGACAAGCAACAGTTTAAAATCGAGGACCGAATTTTATGCCACATGCTTGTGTAGTCGCATATACATATTTCTGTGTACAGTGCCTGTTACTTTACCGAGACTGGTCAAAATTTCTTATCATTTTGATGACTCCAGAACCGCGAAGTACACAATACTTCTATGCTACGTGATCGTTTTATTTTTTGATGGATTCCAAACTGTTTCTTTCACAGTGCAATCGCACGACCAGAACTCAACTTTATCTTTAAGCCCGGTCGTGTCAATGATAGTTGTATCTATTGTGGTCGAATATTATAGTCAAATACCTATTATGGTAAAAAATACCTCTCAAAAATTTGACAGCTCGTACCTATCTGAAACTAAACTTCGCTGAGGCACATAACACATAATACATAATACTGACCGGCTCACGGGGAAAACTGCCAATCCGCCTATTAATGATGATGGGGATGATATTGATGATAAAGAGAATGTTGACGATTTCGACATCAAATTATACAAATAATGGTGATGATGATTATGGTAACGATAGGCCTAATGGTGATAATGATAATGATGATGATGCAGTGATGAAAACAATGGTAGTAATAATGATGATGATGGTGGCGGTGATGATGATTTATGTATCAATAATCTTTTTCTGATATTTAAACAGGGTGACTCATTATCATCAACAATTATGGTCTTCCATGAGGCCCTATCAAACATTAGGAGGAACAATGTTTGCAAAATTATATAAAATATAAAATATTATATATGATATACAATATAAATAATAGTAATATCAAAATCATGAACATAATAACAGCAATAAAGAAAAAGTGAGAACGTTAAAACATATGTTCAAAGTAATTCCTCGTAAAGAATAAATGGGTTGTTTGTTTTGTCTTGCTTTGCTTTTTCGTTCAAGAAAACGTTGTTGTATATTTATAAGATCTTAATGTCACATTAAAGTATAGACGGTAATACGTTTTTAAATCCGAGGAAAAGTTACTTTTGGCATATTTCGGTATGTAGTAAACTTTGAAAAAGGTAACATATACTTTTGAGAGTTCATAAACAAAGTATAGAAACTACTTAGGCTCAGTTTTATAAGAAAGACATCAGGGATGCCATTTTTTTTTAAATATTAAATTTGTATTAATAAATTGTTATTGTCATCATGATGATCATGATGGCATTGGTAATTCTGATGATGTTGACTTTGAAGATAATTGAACATTTTAATATACAAATATGAGTGATTCCGATTATATGCCAAAAATTTCCTCGCTTAAAAGTAGATATCAAATGAACTATTTGTTATGACGCTATTCACCAGAAAAACAAACGCAAATTCCAATACACACATCAGATCAGACTTCAAAGTGTAAAAACTGCTAAGTGAGGATTATATCGATTTTGAGGAGGGGACGAAATTATGACAACGATATGACCTTGTTTTGATAAGCAAAAGCTGCATACTTTTCGTAAATAAACTGAACTCAGTTGTTCGCGTGGCATAACTGCTTCTGGTTTTTGATCGGGTCGGACAAGGATCTTGCTTCTTTCGAGTCTGCATTCCAGATTAGGCTATACTCATCAGTATTAAGGTAGGCATCACTTTTTAATATCTTATTTGATCTAAACCTTATTTGTTGCGCAAAACAAGAGTTTAGGAATATGTAAGAACGCTTATTGATTCAATCACCCACTAACAGTAATGTATATTGTATATTAATTGTTATTATTTCAAATACTTTGCCTCATCTGTATGCCATTCATGTTTAAAATAAACACTTTCCCTAGGAATTTGATTTATAGCAACCAATATTGCGCAATATTTTACATTAAGTGCATGATAGCTGCAGACTGCAAACTTTAAACTCCCATTCTTGTGCTTGTGTTATTTTGCTTGTCTGTTCATGAAGTGTGTTGTTTTGTATCTTCCCGTTTGTATCATCCTGTTTTCCCAATCTTTTCCCTGCATTTTTTTTTTTTTTTATAGTACTATGATATTTTATGTTAGGTAACCTAAATTACAAGCTCTGCTTTCCTAGGTTTCCCTTTGCAATACAGCAAGCAATAATATCTTTTTAGAATCAATTGTATACGTTTATTGCATTACACATACCGTATTATGTATATTTCTCGATTCGAATGGAATGGCTTGTAAAATCAAAAAGCTTTGTAAATTTCATTTGCTGATATTGTGGAAATACATGAAATGAATAAATGTAATGAATAAAAAACGCTCTCAACGAGTTCATACGTTAAAAAAAAGAATAATTGTTATAACCGTACACTAATCAATTTCAAGATAATAATAATGATTAACAACATTTGTATAGCGCTTATCACAAAATATGTCTCTAAGCGCTTAAGAAAAATATAAAGAGAAGGAACTGCAGCCAAGTATTAAGTTATACATAATAAATAAATAGTGGACAATAGAGGGGGCTGCATATGCAAATGAAAAAGGCTATTTAACAAAAAAGTAGGTTTTTAACATGGATTTGAATTTGTCTGTTGAATCTGCTTGTTTTATACATTGAGGTAAATTGTTCCAGAGTTGAGGGTATGCAATTAAACAATTAAAACAGACAATAATGATATTAGGAATATCTCGTAATTTTTAAATAAAAAATTATTAAAGGAGAAGTCGTCAATTGATTGATGGATTTTCTGTGATGTATCATTTGCAATATCAAATAGGTGATTCAGCCTGAAAACAAAAAATCTGGAATAATATCAAAATCGCACTTTAGAAGGGAAGGTAGGGTCACAGCAGTGATGATATTAAGGAAAGCCTGTTTTTTGGTTAAACTGGGATACCCTCTCCCCCCTCGAAAAAATGCGCATCCGAATGATAATTGTCTTGGGGCATCATCCCCTCCACCCAGTGACGCTCGTAACCTTTCTCTGTGTGGGCATTGTAAAACACAACAATAATTTTGGCCTGATTCATTGCGGTTTAATTCGGATGGAATTGGTGCCGCCACCCCTTTATTCAATTTGTTGATCTTCTCCCGCTCCAGGTTAATTGTGAGAATTTAATTACCTTTTAGGGGTGAGAATCCCTGGGATTAGGGATCCGAAGCGGGCTTGATATGTGGTGGTTCTTTTTAGAGTCGAATGTAAAGGCTAAAAATTAATTATTACATCAATTAAAATCAGCGATTATTACTATACCTCATTTAACACTTTTATTATTACTTTTTGAAATAATCATACTAGATTATATGAAGAATGATTTTATTAGGTTATGGGTCATTATGTATTACAATACGAATTCCTGACCCTTTACGTGGCAGTACCAAAAGAAAGCTTGTAATTCTTCAGGCATTCGTGCAATATTATCCCAGGTGTTGATTTCAAATATCGATTTTTAGACAATAAAGCTTTTGTTGCTGATCAATGAACCTTTCCTGTTTACTTGGAATTGTTTTTGAAAGATGAGATCGTGGAAAAGAGGGAGAGCAAAACAAACTTTGATTGCCTTTGTGAAATTTGTGTTCAAGCTTCATCTCTACATTTGATGCCAATATACAGACATACCGCTGCAGGCTATTAGTGCATTCATGAAATGTGTTAGCATAATCAAGTATGATTTCATATTTCTATAATTTGTTTAAAAATTATTCTTAACGTGAAGGTACAAAAAGGAAACGATATTTGTTCCTTCGATTTAAAGTGTGTGTAAGGGTTAATAAATCTTTCTTCAATGGTGTATCCATAAATCAATCAGTAGAGGCAGAATCCTCTACAGTCATGGGGAGGGGGGAGGCGAAACGCAAAATAACCAGAACTGCCTATTATGCTATGAGCCTTCATACGCAATTTCCCTTGATTTGTGTTTCTTTATGGGCTTCACACTTGGAAAGAGGCCGTACATAGATCTTACATTACTATGGATACGCATTTGGATTCGTTCAATATATAACGGTTGGTGGATATAGAAATAGTGAAGAAACAAAAACGAGTTGTAATGATTGAGGTAATGATAAAGTTGTAGCAAAAATAAGCCCTTCGCACTTTTCACCTTTTTCATCTTTTTTTCCTCATATATCTGTTGTTAATATAGAGACGGTTCTGGTTTACTTGATCACGACTTCAACCACGATGAGGCTTACCGTAAGTCTTCTCATCTTCACTATCGCAGTGATGGTGAGGGGACAGGAAGACGTAGATGAACTGGTGGTGGCCCTCCCTTTACTACCAGTTGAGGAAGAAGTTATACAAATACCCGAAGCGACTTCAGCGTAAGGCTTTAAGAAATACAGTATTACTATTTTAACAGACACTCGAAAAATCAACTTTAATTCATAATTGTCCTGCCCATCTTCTTTTGAAGGAAAGAACGTTACAACGGTGTATTACTTTATCCGATCTATGTTGATGTTTCGAATATCCTTGCGACATTATCATTCAGATGCTTAACAATCATAATATAACATGAGTCTATCTACCATTCTTCTTTTTAAGCAACATATAGAGGAAATATTTTTTTCTTCATAAAGAGTAATCCATTTATCGATCTTGCATAATGGGTCGATTGTGTATATTTGTATTTCGTTTCATGTCCACGGTTATACTCTCGGTAATTTTCTATGAGCTTTATGTATAGATAAAGAGAAAAGGAGTTCCATTTTTTGTTTTTCACTTTTAGTCTTTCAGACAAGTTGGGGCTAAATTGAAAAGGGCAGTATGACAATTTCCCCGAAAAACCCCCAAACAAAGAACAAACTAGCAGCAACAGAATGGATTAAAACATAGTCTTCTGGCATATTTCATATTCTATTAACAAAATGATACCCTCAAGTTTCATATCCGTCTTTCCTGCAAAATTTTTGAGCCGCACTTACAACATGAACAAGCTGACTTTAGGTAGCATTAAAAGATGTTCGAAGCCGGTCGAGCGAAAAAGGGTGGATATGAAAGTGTCGAGGGTGTTGATGTTTTACAAAGGCCAAGTGCAGTAAACTGTTTGCTATTTAGTCCACTTTTGATTAAAACAATCACATATTGATGTCATATAAACATGACAACAATAATTATATACTTTGAAAGAATATTCAGAAAAAAATTCTAACAAATATGTACTCCATACGAAGTAAACTTCATGCTCCATCATACGGTGAAATGAAAGTGTTAAGGATGAAAGATAGACAGTTGAATGGGTGAAATAATTATTCATCTCAATTATTTGCGATTTACAGTCCACCGCTACCACCAAGCCCTGAGGAACTCCGAGAAGAGGATTTCAACAAGAATATCTCCTACCTCTTCCTAATCCCTAAACTCTTCTACGTGCAAACCAAAGAGAGGATATGTCTCCTGGTAACCAAGAGCGACGGTGTCCTCGACTACCGGGTGTCTCTCCAGAAGATAAATGCAGGTCAATACGAAGAATACTGGAGTCCTGGAGAACAGGAGGCCAAACAAGGAGAGAACTGTTTCGAATTTGATGTAAGTTATATAATTTTTTTTGTCTTTTTGAGTAACAACATATCAATTCGAAGAACACTTTGAAGGTATCCGTCTTTTTGTTCAACGCAATTCATGCTTGCCTTTAAAATGGACGTCGATTGAAGGGGAGACGGTGCAAAAGATTCCTTGTTTCATTAGTTGCATACAACATGATTGAAAAAAAGAAAACAAAATCAAGTTACCTATTGCATAAATTGAAATGCGCGAACATGACAAATGCGATCATTTAAATAGGGGAAATAATTATACGGTTTCGAAATGACGCTTTAATATTACAGTTTATTTCATGACAGTCCTTGTGACCATGGTAAACGAGTTATAAGTAGATGCCTACTCTTTTCAGGTACCAACGATCGAGCCGGGATCGAATCAGAAACAGAAAGTTCGTCTTCAACTGCGACGAAAAGGAGCCGAAAACTTGAACATGGACGGGTACGAAGTCACGAAAGAGAGATTCGTGAGGATCCAGGCCCGAGGCGGATCGAAAACATACGTCCAGACTGACAAACCCATTTACCAACCCGGTCAGACAGGTAAGTGTCTAATCGTTAGATTAACTCGTTGCCACACAATTAATCTCCACGTGCCACATTGTATTTGTTATGGAATAGATTATACTGTGTCCCGTACAAGATTAATTGATACTGGTGTTAATAATAATAATTATATTTGCTTTATATAGCGCCTAACACTAACTTTATCAGAAGTCTCTAAGCGCTCTACAATAATGTAGCATAATCATTCTTTCTTGCCTTAACTAAAAACAAAACAAAAATCAATATCCACGTTTGTTTTGTGTGTGATTGTTCTTTAATTCTATTGAGCAGACATGTAATTTGTATGATATTCTTGTTTTCCCAGTGAGATTCCGTGCTCTGACATTGAACAGTGAACTGAAAACCGTCACAGAACCAGTAAGTATTAATCAGAGTGTTCACAATATAGATAAAGTTGAGTTCGGGCAAAAGTCAGAAAAATAGAGAGAGAAAAATAAAATATTTTCCATTCTATTCATGGTAGTTTGGAAAATCCCTCTATATTCCATATTGTAGAAGACTAATTCTCAAAGGCGTCCATATTGATGAAAAATAGCTAGAAAATTTGGACCACACCTCTATGCCAGCCGCATATAAGCCTACACATTATTGTGTGCACTGCACAGTCATAGCTTTCAACAAAATTGGGTCACTTTCATGTCATTTTGATTATTTTGATAATTCCCAAACCTTAATTTTTATGTATTGCACAAAATTAGCCTTTTCAAACGAGTTCCAATTCATTTTACGCTATAATTGCTTGACGGGGCCCTGCTTCATAAATAGCTGCGATTAATCGCAACTTATTTGCGATTTATATAAATTGCAGGTATGTTCATAAAAGATAGGGGACTGCAAACTTGTGACTGATTAGAGGACTTGCGATCGATCGAAATCAATCGCAAATCTTAATAAGACTGGGCCCAGAACTTAACTTTATATTTCAGAATTTTTTTACGGACTAGAAAAAATTCATGTAATAATTCAAATCTATTCTGATATTGATACTTTAACATTCAGGACTTTAATGTCTAGTTGAATTTAGAATATTGGTTCGAGAGATGGCTCAGTAGTAGACCAATGGTCTTTTAACTTGAAAGGCCCAGGTTCGAAACCAATCGGATGCTTTTTGTTTTTTGATACGACATTAATCCTTATTATCAAGTCTCTCAGAGAGGACTTTAATCCGTTGATCCTCTTGTTGTTTAAATGATATCATGCAAATGATTTTGTCAGCAGTCAGGTAAAAAATACCGTCAACCGTTTATTTAGAGGAAAGGCTAATTAACGCATGTAAACATGACGTCTCGTTTGCATGAGACGCTAGCTTATGTTCAATAATTATTACTTTCACTGTACCCGGTCAAAAAATATATAACCTTGATTATCCTCAATGTAATAAACGATAATTCATTTCCCTTTAGTTCGATTCTGTTATAGTGGAGAGTCATTCTCGCCAGCGCGTCAACCAGTGGACGGACGTCAAGGGAGATGAAGGGCTGATTGAACTCGAGCACGAACTCCCTGACGAGCTCCCGGACGGGATCACGAAACTGACTTACTACATCAAGGTCTTGCGAGGCACCGAATCAGTAACGCAGACATTTACTGTTGAAGAGTACGGTGAGTAGTGTCTACTTTATTCCGTGACATATTTGTATACTATACGTCATCACCGGCTACTCGCTATTTAAACTTGCAATTAGCCCATACGTCAAAATTTCCAAACGATGTTTACACAGTTTATTTACAATCGTTGTTTGTACAATGTCACCCAAACTGCGCGTCAATAACAGGAAAAGTTATTGACGCACACTTCTGTCAAATAAAATTGACGTCTCTGGTGCATTTGGGTAGTCGGCATTCAAATAAAATTCCGTAGCATTACGTGTTTTGGAGGCTGCAAGTTTGTGTCTTTTTCGTAATATATTACCCCTTCATTCTTTCCGGGTATAATGACATCATGAAGAGAAGAGAATTATGATGCACTTATTGAAGCTATGTTGATTTATCTCCTCCCATAACAGTTCTTCCAAGGTTTGAGATTGAAGTTATAACTCCTCCGTACATTCTCATCACCGATACCACTTGCACAGTCAAGGTTTGTGGAACGTAAGTGAAATTTTTAAAATCACTATGGACTCTTATTGTTACTCTTATCATGTTTGTATCAATTATATGTCAAAAAAACTAAATATGCCGTGAGTATTTTAGTGTAGGTATCAGACATCAAATTCGCCATGATCTGGCGGAAGACGAGACATCATATTAGGCCAACAGGCCCACAGGCCACGGACAGACGGTCCACGAAACCGACAATTTCTAGTGAACCCTAACAAAAGTTGACAGGCACATCGTTCTCGTAGCCTCTCGATCTCTTAGGCCGTCGGTTTCATGGGGTTCTGACTACTTTTCACAGATGTTGCAAGACCGACCATGTCTGTCTCGTGGGCTGTCGGTTTCGTGGGCTGTAGCCGGGGAGGATATTCTGCACATTGTCTTGACATTTCTAGCTACCTGCAGCACCACCTGTCGCAATTCGAGTGCATTTTACTGCCATGTCAGAGTAACCTTTGACAATCTTTGTTTTTTGTAAATCACTGTGTAGTTACACGTATGGTAAACCCGTTCAAGGCTCTGTGCAAGCAAACATCACTGCCGACGGGGGTCGATACGACTATAGGACTAGAACTCGGTCTACTAGAGAGGTTCTGCCGTTTGACATACCGGTACGTTATTATGTGATTTCTTTCCTCTTCTCGTTATTAGTCACTAATCCGTGAAGAACCATCAGATTTGAAATGTAAAAATCAAAACTCCACACTCGTGAAATTAGCCTGTATTTCCTATGGGTATGATATGTTTACAGTCTATGTAACAGGGGACATTTCAAATTTCAGTCCCTTTGGCCCTGTGCTCTTTGCGTTATACGCCTAGGGCATATTATTCTCAGAGACGTTTGCTAAAAATAAAAAAAAAACTTTTTTCTATTAAAATTTATTATGAAAATGTTTTGTACCGTTGTCTTCTTTTGTGATAAAAATGTATTTCGAAAGGAAATTACGCAAAAAACTGTGGAATGGCAGATGCCATGCACATTTGGGATCATCCTGTTGTAAATTATATTAGTGATACACAAACTACTTTGGACTTTATTTAGTCAAAAGGGTGAAAACTACCTCTATGCATGCGACAGGGACGGATCCAGGGGGCACAGGG